>JADHZA010000132.1:0-49728 GCA_018831705.1 Torrubiellomyces zombiae
TCTACACGTTCCTTCAGAGAAGGGAACTAGCACACTTCATACGAAGGAGTGATCAAAGAGCAAAACGTGTCGCGTCACGGATAAAGAGTCACACGAGATTCGTCATTCATCTTTCAGTTGCTTTTGCTTTTTTGTACAATAGACATCCATCATCATGGCAGGGTCAACACCATCAATGGATTCCTGGCAAGCAGTGAAATAGACAGGCGGGCCGGTACTCCTCCATCATGCGTCCGCCTTGACTGCTGTGAACTGACTTCTACACCTGGGGTCTACTGCCCCAGTCACTGCTCCAGATAAAAGTCCTGCACCTCCATTCAGATCCCCTCTCCTTTTCCCCCGATGGACCCAACGGCCGCGGACAGATGTAGAATGATCGACCTGCACAAGCGTCGTCAGTTGCTGCTGCCTCCTGCATTCGTACGGTTGCGTCGCAACGACTGGCCCAAATACACCAGGCAGCAGGGCAGGGGACACGGGACAGGCAAACGGCTCGCGGGCGTTGGCAAGGGGCAGTGGCATTGACCACGTGGTTCAAACGTACCGCGATTTATGCCTGGCTTTTTTGTCACCAGGCTGATGCACGGCTCGTTGTGTTCGCACCGAGGGGCTTCTCGCTTCCCCAGCAGCTTTGACCACGATTCTTTGGCCTGCACAGGATCAAACACGTGTTCTGGTGTGGTGGGAGCCGCATCGCCGGTCCCAGAACATGGCTCATGCGTTGGCGATGGTTGTGACTCGAGTGGCTTCGGCCCCTTGCTTCGTGGAGGGCATGGTCCGTTTTGAGACCCGGCTCCCCCACGGCCCTCCTTCTCCCATTTCCTCGAGTCTTCTGGCCCTGCACCGTCTCCCCCTTTCGCGGTGCCCGCCGAAGAAGTCGAAGAAACTGGTTTGAAGAATTTTCGTAGAGTATCTTGACCGGCGACTACACTGGGCTTGGAAGCGGCCGGGTCAGCAGCCGATTTGCTTCGCTTCAACGGCCGGTTGTTTGCCTGATTGGAGGTTGGAGAGCGCTTCAACGGCGATGTCCTGTCCGGCACTGGAGTTTCAGCATTGCCTGCATCAAAATTCGTCGTAGCTTTCGTCCCCACAGCCTCGCCGGACCTGGGAGTGCCCAATGCCGTCACGACAGTTGCGCCGAGCTCGGACGTGGTCGAGGCTTCCGAGTTCGATGCTTTGCCTGAAACACTGTGTCCACTCTTTCTTGCAAACATGTCACGTATGCTTCGACGGCCGTCGAATTCGGGAATCAGCCTGGCTGACAAGGGGAGGAGGTCTCTTTGTCCTAGGTGCCGCACTCTTTGACCGTGCTGGAAGATCCCGGGGGGACTCATCAGATCTAGCAACGGCGACTGCTTGCCGTCGATACCAGCCTCGTCCGCTAGAGTGGCGTAGACGGGGCAGTGATCTGATCCCATGAGACCCTCCTGAATATTGGCGTGCGTAAAGGACTTCTTCAATCCATCAGTGCACAAGATGTAGTCTATGCGGCTGCCGTTGTTAGCAGGTCTCGTGTTCCTTTTCGTGTCCCAGCAAGTATTCATTCCCTGCCTGCCAGGGTGAAAGCATCGACAGAGGTCCCACATGACGGGGTCTTCTCGTCCTTGGTCGCGTGCTCCGCTGATTGTGCCCTCGAAAATAAGCTGATTGAATATCCTTCGCACCGGTAGAGACATCCACTCGTCGATAGACATGTTCTCTTTGCGTAGTGTTTCGGAGACGTTTGTAGAGTCTAGTTCGGAGCGGATCACGTTCAAATCCCCGGTGAGGATGACCTGCTTGCCTTCCGCAACGAGGTTTCGTATCCTGACGTCGAGGGCTGCGAAGAAGCTGGTGCGAAAGTCATCGCGCGACTCGTCTCGGTTGGCAGGGCTATAAACACCCAAAAGAACAAAGGCAGGGAACTCTAGAATGACACAGCGACCCTCAGAGTCTAGGGTGGCTTCGTCGACGACGTCAGCTAGCTGGCCCGGTCGCGGATAGCCGCCGATTTGCTGGTTCTTGGGTAGATCGCGAAATTTCACTGAGGACTTTGGTGGGCAGAGAACTCCTGTTATTCCTTCCTCGGCTCGTATGGGCGCGCACGTGGCATTGCGAGTATAAATAGCTACCCCGGAGTACCCTGAATTGGAGTGTCAATAATAACGATGATAGCTAGACCGGGTCTTGTGATGTATTCACCCTTCTTGTATCTGGGAAGACTGAAGAAGGAATCCCAGCCAGGCACGAGAACCATGTCATCTTTGAGATCTTTGCGCTGAATCTTGGTCTCCTGCATGATGACAATATCTGCTTCGAGGATGTCGAACATGGCCTAGAGATGGCGAGCTCAGTGAACTGATGTTGCGAGGAGTGCGAGCAGTGAAGAGTACCTGGAAGGTCCTTTGTTCTCTCCATGGCTGATAGCCAAATGGGTTCCTCAGAAACGAGTTAGCGATTGTGGAACATGATGAGTGGCAGGGCGCAGACACCTGATTCCATTCACTTGGGTAGATTAGCGTGATGCATCTTCGGCCAACGGTTAAGTGCTGCTCACCATTCCACGTCGTGATGCGGAAGACCATTCTGCGTCTCTAGAGACGGATGAAGAGAGGGGCTCAAAATCGGCCCCAGCTCTCGTCAACGCAGTGGCAACGCCATGTAAGCAAACCAGCTTTTGAGCCAGAGAACAACCGTGAAACACTGATGGGCCAATCCAGAAGCCAAACAACTCTCTGAAGATGGAGAGTCGATGCAGTACCAAGAAAATCGTGTGCGTTACGGGAAAAAGAAAAGAAAGGTGAGCCAATGCTTTGCCGCTGCGTGCCTTGAAATGAAGTGTTGAGGATAGTAGGCGATGAGAGAGTTACATCATACAAACTCAGGCCCCCACGCCGCGTGAAGTGGGCGTGCGAGTGAATTGAGTTGCTTACCTAAGCGCCGCGGGAGGCGGGTTTGAGTAACGCGTGGGACAGTCTCGATTTCTTACGCCACCTGTCTCAAACTCTGGCAAATTCTCCAGTCGCTTCGCATTATTCGAAGTCATGTACCAATTGTAGGCCTTTGTCTGTCTGTATACTGCGGTGTACTGTCTGGTGTACTGTCTAGTGTGCTGTTTGGTGTATTGTCTGGTATACTGGTTGGTGTACTGTCTGGTTCATTGTTTGGTGTACTGCTTGGTGCTCTGCTCCATGTATTACTGCTTGGTGAAAACAGATGCGTGCAAATATGTAGCACGAATCCTCTGATGGGCACTCTGGCCAGCGGCCGGCCGGCCAGCCAGCCAGGCAAAGGCACGGCAGGCGAAGGCACGGCAGGCAAAGGCATGGCAGCTAAAGGCGAATGCGGTAGCCAACGGACAATACGGCAGTCAAAGGCATGGACGTAACCGTCAGTAGTCATGGCCTTCTACAGCTAGCACGCCGCGAATAGAGGTGCGCGCTGACAGAGGTGACATTCTGACAGAAAACGTGCCCCACGCGTGTAGGTAGCCGGCCATGTTCGCGGAAGGCTCACGCCATCACGTGATACATTTGGATGGAGTGCCTGACAAATGAGGCAGCAATGATATAACTTCCGAAGCACAGCTCGAGGATCCAGGGATTGAATGAACCTGCAATCTCTACTTCCGAGCCTATAGAGACCGACACCCACCACGATGCTTGCCTCGCGACAACTTGCTCGTAGCGCCTCGCGCTTTACTGCGCAGCTGCGTGCTCCAGCTCAGCGCCGCTTTGCCAGCACCTCGACCGAAAACGAATTCATCAAGGAGCGCCAGCACATCAAGGATCACGCCAAGGGTACCACAGGTGAGTGCTGGGACCAGATCCTGTGGATTTTGAATATGTGTGGAGATTGGCTGACTCTCGCCTCAGACCTCTGGAAGAAAATCTCCATCTAGTATGTGGCTTCTTAGCGCTTCAAATTTGCACGTGAATTCGGTTGATGTTGTCGCAAACTTTGAGAAGAACGATCAACATTGGGCTTGGTCAACTGAGGCACAACAGCTAACGTATAGAAGTGGCGTCACTCCGGCTCTGATCCTTGCTGGCGGCAATGCCTACATGCTGTGGAACGAGCATTGGGAGCACTGGAGCCATATGCCTCCTCTGGAAGAACGCACGGAATACCCGTACCAAAACATTCGCACCAAGAACTTTCAGTGGGGTGATGGTGACAAGGTCAGTGTTGCAAGACGAGCAGTCAAGAATCGAGCGCTAACATGTTTCTCAGACCTTGTTGTAAGTGTTTACGCTCAGCCCGTGACGACCGACCGAGCGCTGACCAGTCGATCTCGACTTGGTCACTATTGGGACGCTTTACTGACGGCATACTCGCAGCTGGAACGAGAACGTCAACTACCACAACAAGGACAAGGTGGCGTAAACGTCAGACGTGCGATGGTGTTAGATATTGGGCATGGATAGACTATCCTCCGAGAGCAGCTTTGCACTCATTTCTTCTGTCGACCAAGTCATACGAGAGCGTGTGTATAAGAATGAAAATTCGCGGATGGAATGAGCCATCTGATTTTTCTCGTCACCTTCATTTTGAGATGCGCATGTGCTCCATGATTGTAGCCGTAAGAGGCTTGGCTACATTGGCGATATTACCCGTGAACCATTGGTCGGAGATGTTTCCTACCCTGAACACGAAGCGGTGCCCGCAAACGTCCCTGATAGCAATGCAGACAGGTGTTGATCAGCCAGTCAGAGGCACCTCGGCTCAAGGGAGACACGATGCACAGGATTGCGAATAGGGAAGGTTCACTACTGATGTCAATCTTCTAAAAGATGTGGTTCTCGAATGAACAGACTTTTTGACTTTGTAGCATTTACCCCAGAAAAGTAGACAGCTGCCATACCAAGACAGACGGGGGTTGTGGATTACCAGCCAAGGAAAGCGTCAAGTGGGTGTGCTTGGTTAGCTGCGTGGCTGGTCAGGTCTGTGTCACTGACTCACTGACTCACAGGCCGCGAGCATTGCCTTCCGAAAAATTGCCGGCTCAACCGCATCATGGCTCGACGCGTCCTCTCAGACGATGCTCCCATCGTCCTGTAAAGATAATTCCGTGCCCATATGTTATCTATTGGACTCGAATTCGAATGACCTGCTCGACAGTTCGTATTCGTAACGCCTCGATACGTGGTCGGTGCCACTGACGAAGCAACGCGGCCTTGCCCGCCCTCACACTACATTGAAAATGGCAGCCGCTGGACTCATGACTGCCTAAGTCGCGACTGACTGCCATCCGGCATCCTGATCTTGGCCTGATCGATCTGGATCTCTTTTTAGTCTGCGGCATGCAAGGTCTGACTTGACTTGCAACGGAGTTGAGACCAACGATGCCTCGATATTTGACCCCGGCCAAAATTGGCTTGCTTCTCCTGGTAGAACTCTATACCGAAGACGCCCTGCCAAGCGATGCCATCCTGCCCGTCTTGACTTTCATCACCTCTCACTTGCTCGATTATGACTCCACGGATCCATCGTCTTCTCAAGCGACGAGATGGAACAAAGCAGAACGCACAGTCAAGCTTGTTGCTTCACTCGAATGCTTCGAGAAGCTTTTGAGCGGCTATCCCTCAGTCATGGGCATACCCGGGCGTAACGTCTGGGACCAATTCCTCGACAAGACCTGGGGTGTCAGCACCCTCGATGAATTTCATGACTTCTTTGAGAGGATATCAGACATGATGTCGAAATCGAGAGAGGAGCGCCTGAGTCTCGGGATGGAGGAGCACCCAACCGACGACGGCAGAGTCAAACTCTCGCGCAACTCACCTTTTGGCACGTTTGTCCGAAGGGCAAGGCTGGAGTACCAGAGACTAAAATTTCACCAAGTGACAGAGCTGTGGACCGACTTCATCAGGTACAGGCAACCGACGGCCCAGTCCTTGAAGCGAAGGACGCCTCGTCAGAGCAGCAACGACCATGGCAATGTTCTTTCTTTAGGCGCAAAAGAAGAATGGAGTATTGAAGATACCTCGGCGTTGAGTTACGTCATACACGGCGACATGCTCACGCGCGACTGTGAGGGGACAGTTTCTGTGAGCAACCATGACATTGAAAACCTTTTGGAGTTTCAGATCGAGCAGATGCAAAGTGAGTGAATCCAAACCGTGTCCGTCGGAATGTGAATTGACGACATCGGTTCCCGCAAAGAATATGGAAATCGTATACCTCTGGAGATACGCCGCAAGTTTCAGGATCTGCTCGATGATAGCCCCCTCGTTCCTAGTCTCACTCACTATCTCAAGTAAGCTCAAATCGTCTTGACTCCCGCCCTGTCCATACCATCGCTCACCATGTTGTAAAGCTTCCTTGACGCCTGGAGGGCTGGAGACCTGCCCACAGCTTTCGACAACCTCCACCGGTATTTTGACTACACGATGCAATATCGGGATCGTCTATTCTATCAGTATGCCCTCATGAATCTGGCGGTGCTGCAGGCCGACTTCGGATGCTATAAGGAAGGGGTGTCGGCAATGTTGGAAACCGTCGCCACTGCAAGAGAGAACCGAGACATGACTTGCCTCAACTTTTCTCTGAACTGGCTGTTTCACTTCGGTCGTGCACACCCTGAGCTCATCCCTGGCCTGGAATCCGACAGCCTACTTGGGGCTGGAAAGGAGAGCCTGGCATTTCTTCGAGTGAAAGCCAAAGAAACGGGCATGTGGACGCTGTGGAGCTCTGTGCTTCTCAGTGAAGCCAAGCTCGGATTGATCAATGGCGATAGCGTAGCTACTTCGCTGGAGTTCATGGTGCGCAGCTCCCAAATTATCGTCTCTAGGAACATGAAGACAATGTTTGGCTCGCAATTGTCACTGTCTTCAGCACTATGGAACCGGCTGGGCCTGACGCAATTGTCCACGCTCACGTCGGAGCTCTTTCTGCGCTGCCACCTGTCACACTCGGTGTTCGATGACGAGCTGAAGCACACTTGTCGGGTTGCACTAGCACTCTCCGACCGTGGGCGCTACGACCAAGCCTTGCGACGTCTGGAGGAGCTGGACGAAAACTCACTCCGCTCCTGGAAACCGAGCCAGTACTGGCAAAAGTACAGAGGCATCATCAGACTCAAGAGGGACCTTCACCACAGCAACTTGGATGGTGCGGAGGAACTCTTGGATCAGCTCTTGCAGTCGAAATCCGAGGACCTGGAGCCTGATTTGGCCTTCATCATTGATGCGCTACATGTTGACTATCTAATCCGCCGGGGGGACCTTCAAGCAGCCTTTGGAAAGGTCGATTTTTTGATCGGCAAGCTCCACGACGAGAACAAGGATATCGCTCTGAGGGTCAAGCTGCTGCTTCTCAAAGTATCCATACTCGATAAATGTGGTCGTCCGCTACGGGCGTTCTCAACAGCCATGCGGGCCGCCAACATTGCGTGGCGATCCCGCTTGATCCCTTGCCTATGGCAGGCCAGCGGCGCGCTATCGAACATCCTCGTCTCCCTCAGTGAGTTTGAAGCGGCGACTCAACTCCTGACCGCTGTACTCCCGCGAGCGCTCGAATGCGATTCCTCAAGCTTGACGGCACAACTCTATTCTGTTTTGGTGGATGCCAACATGGGGCTCGCGGGGAAGATGCCACCCAACTCGAGCAAACGCAAAGAGTATTTGACCCGGGCCTTGGGCGCGGTGCAAAGAGCTTTTGACGAGCATTCGGTGGTGGAAGACACTAATGGACAGTGTGAGATGATGGCGAAGAAGGCCATGATTATGAAATTGACGGGCGAGACGACTCTGGCGTCAGACTATGCGGCAGCCTACGTGGAGCTGAAGAAGGGAGCAGAAGCGTTGAGACTGGTTCGGTCTTGAAATGTGGCTATAGGAGAGGGCCGAGAAGTTCGACTACAAGTCAAGGACAGAAAAGCTTGACCAACGCATTCCCATCACCCAGGGATAGAAAATGTCCAAGCAATTGATGAACACGCTGTGGACACATTTAGAGTGTTTCATGTCACTGATGGCCTACAGTATATATAGAAGGTGAGCAGGACAGGCATGCGACTAGCAGCCGCTAAGATCAGTGCCGCCGAGACCTCCTCCGGCGAGCTCACCAGTTAATCTTCTGTCCCTTTCGGTTCTTCAGCTCCGTTTCCTCCGGCTTGACGATAGCTGCTCCCTCTGTGGCCTGGTTCGTAGCCCAGACTCTCTCTATGCAGAGCTCGAACGGTCCTTCGACGCGATCCGTCAATCCCACACCCACGCTCCTCACGCTATGTCTCAACAGCTCCGTCTGCGGCTCGACGACGAAGCCGTAATTTGTACGCACGAAATCATTCCACTTGATATACACAGTCTCCCACTGTCCCGGCCGCTTGGCAAATAACCTATGTTGGTGGATATCCGTAGGCTCTACGGCCTCGGTCTGCAGATTGACGAAATACGCCCTGCCGTCGGACTTGATCCGCATGGCGAGGTACGTGTAGGGATCGATGTCCCACACAGCGCGGCCGAACACGGTCGGTGGCTGATCGGGGGTGCGGAAAGCAGCGTAGCCGCTGCGTTGGATGTTGGGTCGATTAGAGGGTAACGAGGTGGAGATGTGGCCGTGAAATCGAGCGTAGCAAGGTAATGACGAGGATGTGGATGAGGACACGAAGTCGAGGTTGCTCTTGGAGGATCCGCCTATCAGATTGTCGGACATGAGGACGCAGTCGCGGACGGAATCTGCAGTGTGAAAGTCGTATAAGTGACGAGGGCCCTGGGGTCCCTTGATGGCTTCGAGTTTCAAGACTGTAAATGACAAGTTAGTGCTGGCCTCGAGGTCGTCATGCAAGGCGTGGAGAGGTGTGTACTGATGTTGGAGCGCCGCTTGAGCTCGTCCACGCTGCGGCTGAGGAAGCCTTTGGCGAGACAGGCGTTTGTGACGCGCATAATGGCGGAATAGTAGATGAGATCCCTCGGTGCGTGTGTTTGGGTATGCGCTGTCGTCAGTGGAGCCAATTGGCTCAGCGCAGGACGAGCAACATGGGAGTCGAAGTCGATGCCCAGATCGTGGGACAAGAAGTATCGTACAAACCCTCTGAACAATCTTTAGGAGCAGTCAGAAGGATGTAATCCAGTGAGTGGTGGTGTAGCTGAAGCTAATCGGTGTCAGTGAAGTGCACGCAGGTGAATGCACCCCTCTACCACACGTCGCAGCGGGCACGCAACAATTTTACTCCGACCACTTACAGAGGCATACAGAAAGCTTTCCTCGCACATGTGAACCTTCCAAGTCCAAGCCTTCTGGTTGAAGCAGCATTGCTCAGTGGGTTTACCTCTTCTTTCGTATATACAAATTAGATGCTGTCAGGGAGTCCTTCTCGTCTATAACCACCAGAAAGGGCTCTCCAAAACCACCATGGCGTTCGCGGCCCCAACATGGCGTCACGGCGCCTCGGTCTCATTACGACAATGTTCAGCACGCCAATCCCTCCCTCCTCAAATATCACGACATTATGCAGCGGTGCCGTCAAGAAATCGAATCATACGAGAAATGGACCGCGTCGCGCAAAGAAGCAGTAGCAAGATGAAGAGGGAACACAGCATGTCGCAGATGCAAAAGCTGGCCAACGCAGAATACTTCAAGGACGGCGGCGGCCCTCTATTTCCCGGTAAGCACCACACCTTTCCACCAGCATTATTATTATTATCATCTTAAACCAGGGAACTGAACATATGTTTCTTACAATCTCAGGAACATTCGTCTCTTTGCCGCTCTCCCAATCTCCTCGAACACCCTCCACCTTTGCGCAATACCACTGGAACCGGATGAAACACTACCTCATCGGAGCGACGTCGGTGCTCAACTTCAAGCTGAAATCAATGCCCAACTGGACCACAAGGCCGAAATGGAAAGCCCGTCGCGGCCAGATCGCGCCGACAGCCAAAGCGCTCTACCGCGAGATGCTCGAGGCCTTCGCTGCCGGCGACAAGAACACCCTGCAGCGCGTCTGTCTGGCCGAGTTCTCCAAGAGGCTCTGCGCAGCTATCGACCGCAGAGATCCGAGAGAGCAGGTACACTTCCAGGTTCTCAAGTACAACAAGCCGCTGTTTTACCCGCGCTTGATGTCGCATCAGATTCATCAGGTGAACCCGTACGATAACGTCATGGCGACGGAGCAGGCGGTCGTCGCCGTGTCCTCGACCCAGCAGGCCTCCAAGTCGGACAAGGTGACGGGGAAGACGATCGCGGGGAGCCTGAAGCTGCAGGATAAGCTGGAATATGTGGTTCTGTCGAGACAGGCGAATCAGAAGACGTTTGAGACGGGACCGTGGAGGCTTTGGGGTACGACGGCGGCGACAACGTTGGAAAAGTTCCTGGACGAGAAGGCCGTCATCGACAGGGAGCAGGCTAAGAGAGCGGGTTGGGATCAGACGGCGTCGAAATAGAGAGATCCATGTATCGGATGCATAATGATGATGGGCTTGTACAAACAAATATCGTGAGAGGGGACAGAGATAGGACGAGGTTATTGCAGCTGGCTTCAGTCAAGTAGATCATAGCGTGGCGTCAAAAGCGACGCATGTACAATTCTTATTTTCCGCCTTCAATGCAAGACCCGTTTAGATCTTTCAAGACATGATTGACCTACGAGCGTCTCCCACAAGGCCGAAATCTCCTATTGGTATCAACATGAGATCGAGCATCGCTTCCCACAGAATCTACCATCTCCTTCCCCCATCCATAATTACAGACTCTGTTGTCCCCTACGACACCACCCATATATCCCTACAGTAAATCAATCCTTTAGACAAACTTGCCTGGCTTGGACGTCGTCGAGACATCGGCATCGGTATCCGTTTCACCAGCACTTCTCTCCACGAGCGGCCGATCCAGCGCATCAAATCTCTCATTACGCAGCTTGGCCCTGACGTAGAGGAACCCCAGCCGTAGTGCCAGGGTAGCAAAGCCCCAGAGGAGGCCGCCAAAGGGCGCGGCTACAAAGGCACCGAAGGTGCTCCAATCCTTGGCGTAGAGACCGTTCTTGATCAAGATGAGGTTTCCGCCATCTTGCGCATTGCCGTAATAAATCGTTCCGAAGATGAAGACGGTCAAGACGCCGCCAAGACCGCCCACGACGACTTCGAGCCCGCGCCACCAGTGGCACTTGTCGATGAGGCCTACACAGAGCACGGGGATCGCGGCAGCGGAGAGAAGGTCGCTGATGAGGAAGATTTGCAGGATGGACGATGCGCGAAGAGCGACGACGACGACCGGGATGATGATGAGGACCACCATGCCGCGAATGTACCAGATGTTGAGCCTGTTGCGGAACAGGTCATTGGACGCGGATGATACCATGGCGGACTGCAGGCTGTCGAAAGCGGCAGTGCTGAGTGACACAACCATGACGATGATGAGGCCGACGATCCAGTTGGGCAGGTTCTCCAACAGGGAGAAGAGTGCGAGCGATCCTTCCTGCGCGGGTTGCCCCGGCCACGCGCCTGACCATGCTGCGATGAGTCCCGTGGAGCCAACGAGGGTGAGCACGCAGAGGATCGTGACCATGGCCACGGAAACGCCGATCCAGAGATCTTTGTCTGTCTTGGAGGAAAACGTGCGGAGCCAAAAGTTTGACAGGAAGAAGTCGTTGGTCAAGACGGCGACGGGAAGGATGTAAAGGAGCTGCCAGCCGAGGAGACTGGGTTGCAAGAGCCCGGATGAGTCGATGAGTTCTCGCTTGATCTCCGTTTTGACGCCGACCGTGATGGTGGCAATGATGATGAGGCCGACAACCATGGCGCCTTGGATCACGTCGGTGAGGAAGGAGATTTTGAAGCCGCCGAGCGCTGAATCACGCACAGTCAGCAAGAGTCCCTCAACTGGGGGGCCTGAAAGCGAAAAAGATAAGGGTGTGCGTACATGTGTAAATTGTAGTGATGGTACACTGGACAATAATGACGGGCAACTTATCAAGACCCGTCAAGGCGCCCACGACCTGTCCCAAGGCAGACAGCTCGGCCACCATGTACAGAAACAGCGTGACGAGAGTCAAGAAGCTCAGGTACAGCATCGTTGCCGTTCCATAGCGCTGCCTTGTCCACTCTGTCAGGACGAAGCCATCGGGGCATTTGCGTCGTATGATGGGGCCCAGAGCGCCAAACGCGAGCATAGGCAGCGACGAGGCCAGCGCATAAGTGACGACGCCTTGGACGCCGGTGAGGGTAGCGAGTTCGGGGTATGAGAAAAGAATACCGGCTCCCAGACCTTTTGGCAAGGAGGAAGTGAGCAGAGAGTTAGCAGACCAGACATAGTTTCGGGCAGGGGAGGGAAAGGGGTTGTTTTTCGGAGCGGCAGCACGTTTCCCACGCAAGCATTATCTTGATCGAGTATTCACGGTACAATCTCAGCTTCATCTCGGCGAGATTGAAAGAACAACAATCTGCTTCGAATCCGCGCCCGTAGTGAGCCGCATTCACCTTGTCTCCCAGCCCACGGACAATAAGGATCGTGAGAGGAAAAACAGTGCTCGACCAAGCGTTGCGATCCCACATGAAGGCTACAGCAACCACAATGGCGCGAGCAATCATCAAGAACAAGGCTGGAAGAGACCGATCCAGCGTCCTATTGCGCGAAGCAGGGAGACAAGCGTGGTAATATGGGAACGAACCTACTCGTATCTCATCAAAAAGCCCTTCACGACATCGTTTGCAAGACTATGCGCTTGGGTTCCGCGTCATGTAGACTTGAACATTTGGACCATGCCGACGTTGCTGCAGGAGGATTGCTACCGCTCCAGAAGAAGCACGCAGGAAGAGAGCCAAGCCGGAGCAAAGCCTCTCCGTGAGGAGTTTCTCACTCACCCGAGGCGATGAAGTTCAACGCCAGAGGAAACGCTGCATGATTCACATGAGTTAGCGGCTGCGCTGCAGAGATACGAGGGACAAGTGAATGCAGTCAAAGTGTGGCAAGCATCCAAGAGGAGATAGTTTTGCTGACCACTTTGCGTTCCATTACTGGCTAAGAAGTCCTTCTGGACCTGCTGTCTCTTGGTCCAAGCGATAGTCGTTCCTAGTATTCTAAAGAGGGAAGGAGAAGTTAGCGATGAAAATAGCAAGTTTGTGAAGGTAAAGAGGAATGAATGGGTTCGGGGTGACGAACAAGAAGGCGCCGTATGTGAGGTATATAATGGCATTTGATGCCGCAAACGATGGTTGGCCCATGGTGGAACGGAAGAAAGAAAGAGAGAGAGAGAGCTCGGTTCGAGTCCCGAGAGCGAAGGTGACAAGGCGATGAGCGGCTTTGCAAGTTTACGAGTGAATTGAAGAGGAAGAGAAGGGTTAAAAAAATTGGTCGTAAATGGGTGTAGCGTTCAGGTGTGCCGGCCCGCGGAGTCACGTCAGAGTTGCCTGTAGCGGCGTAGCCGTAGAGAGCGAGGACGGACCTCCGAGGTGGCGCCAAAAATTCTGACTGGTGGAGACGGCCGACTGCCCCTTTGGATCAACCCGTTGTGTGCCGTCTCCACCACCATCTCGTCTTTTTCACTTCACTTTACATTACAGGTAACACTTCACTTCACCTTACAGGTAATACTTCAATTCACCTAGCGTTCCGCTTCCAATTTATTCCGTCTTTTCCCGACTCGACTCAATAGAACCCAGAAAGGCCTTCACACCGCCGAGTGCAACGTTCTGATTCCACCCAATTGTCACCATCTCATCGACGAGGTCCGGTACTGCTCTTACGAGACCGATGAATCCCTTGTGCTAGCTTGCCTACTCTACATAAAGTCCAAACATCTCGGAAAAAAAAGTACCCTACCAGAGCTTGCGATGCATCCAAGCCCCGTTCCTCATTCAATAGAGGGCCGATCCCCGTACCCAGAAGACTCAAAGACCAGACCAGTCAGCCGTCCATGCCGTAGCCAACCTTGGTTGCCTCACTAAATCTCCCGTATCCCGATTCATCCTCTCGCAAGCTGAATAAGTATCCCCAATATCTCGCATCCCCGTCTGCCTGTCTGACTTGCACAACTGTGTCAGGAGCAGCCCTCAAATGCACGCAGCGCAAGCCTGAAGTATTATAGCGTCTGAAACCGTCAACTCGTGCGGAATATAGCCCATCCGTCTGCCAGGAGGGGGAAAAAAGAATCATTCGAATTGTCTTTGCACTGAACACTCAGTCGAAACGGCTTCCAAGTCTTGTGCCGTAACGATCTGACCCTCATCAGAGCTTCATGTCCGCTATTTCGAGCTGCCGCAAGCTGTGCCGGACCGAAAACAAAGCCTCAGCTCGTGCATGTAAATCCAAAGCAAAAACTCGATAAGTTCAAACTGGGGCGAAAGTATTAGCCCACTAGGAGAAAGGGGCACCTCATGATGCCTAGAAAGACTCCGATCGGGCCAAGAGGCTACCTGCTTGCGGAAAAGAGCCAGTCTTATTTCTTTCCGTCTCGGTCGCCGTCTTGGAATAGAGGTGGCTCTTCGCAAGGATGCGACATCGGATACGGTGGCATCATTCCGCCCCCGGTTGGTGAAAATGCCATGGTTCCAAACAAATCGCACATGGGCGCATAATACGAGTTGTTGAGATACCCCGGGTACATCAACCCCCCATTGTTGGGCATCATCGGGTACGGAAAAGGTTGATAGGGGTGCATACCAGGAAGCCATGGCATTGAAGGCTGCGGAGGCGCAGACTGTGGCTCTCGCAGACGTTCGTCAAAGGGCCTGTCGTGAGGGTGAGCCTCTAAGCGATGGCCACTCTGAGGTGTCGTTGGATCTTCCTTTTTCTGACCACACCTACTTTCTGAACCAACTGAGCTTGAGGAACTGGCAGTCGTCCTGTTGCTCTTGTCAAACTCGACATCTTTCTTCGTCGACAAGGCAGAAACATCTGTTTCGTCCGACGTTGCCTGGGACGATTCATTGTGAGTTTGCGCAGCCCGTGGTGGCTGGAATACAGACGACAAGCCGCCATTCTTCTTGTCCTGACTCAGGATCGAAGGACGAGGCCGGCGTCCGCGACCATCGGCGAAAGCGCCGTGTGCGTACGCCATGGAACCGTGACCGACAGAGCTCTCGGCGAACCGAGTTGGAGACATTGTAGAATGGAAAGGCACCCCTCCTTCAAATGTGCATACAGGTCTGCGGCGAGGCAATGTGGAATGCGCATTTCTCAGATGAAAACTGCCCGTGTGAACCCGTTGCGGTGTCTCGAATGTCTTGGATCGCTTTGGTTCGACACGGAGGCGATAGCCATCAACGTCCTTGTTATGCTGCTTCGGACTTAGCTGAGACTCATCGCGACGTGTTATCGTTCACTAGTTTGCAAGACTTACCATGGAGGCAACCAAGGCATCGGGACCATCTAGGCGAACGTACTCAGCGAAGCCGAAACAGATTCTCTGACCTAAACCCATCTCAGTAATCATAGAAGTAGACTGTGTGAGCGGGCAAAACCAACCACCAGGGGCAAACTTTTTGAAAAGTTGAACCTTGACTGTTTCTCCGCCGCTCGCGGCAATAGCCTGGAAAACCTCTTCAGTCATGGTTAACGGCAAGTTGCCAACGAAGGCGGACCGACGATCGATGTCATATTGCTCCATATGCCGATAGCCATAGCTTTTCTGAGCCGAGCTTTTGGAAGATTCGAGAGTCTGTGTGACTAGTGCTTTTGGATTGTAAGCAAGAACCCGGTAGACTTGATGGCGGGCAAAGAACTGTGGCCGTCATCAGTATCTAAGTGCGGTCTCACGGCATCATGAAAGGTCGCGGAACCTACTCGGACGGGTTCGCGTCTGCTGTCAAACATCTTGTACTTCACCACTACTGCAGGAGGCAAATGCTGGGCAATCTGCAAATCGTTGTCCAGGTAATCCACAGATTCCACTTCTCCGAGCATACTGAGGAGAACCCTGGCTTCAGACCGATTCGTTGGCTCCCCTGAATGTTTGCAAACGATGAAAACGCCTACGTGGTCAAGTAAAGTTAGCCAGAAAGAATCCTGGGGCGGGCATATACGTACAGTGAGCTCGTGCTCGCTCTGTGCGACAAGGCCGACCAAGGATTATGGCTCCGCGCCCGCAACTCTCTGCCCTCGAAGCATCCGCCTCATTCTATGCTAGGTGAGTAGCAGTTCGAGCAAGGTGGTTGTCGGAACTTACTGTGAATTGACAAAAGGCAAAAGGCATCTGATGAGAGTCACGCTTGATTTTTACCCAAACCTTGCCGTATTGACTGAAGACCCTTGTGACCTCATACTCAAGAGTCTGGTCATCGTAAGGCTGCGAAAGACTGTAAAGCTTTAGTGCATGATCATCTTGTCTTGATAAATTGGGCGTGAATGTTATGTCTTACTTTGCAACGAACATGCATGCTGTGCCCGGATAGATGCCTTGAGCATCAACCTTTTCCTGGGACTCCTTGTACACCTGAACTTGTTGACTGTTATACGGTGGCTTCGTAGCACTCTCAGCCCGCTCAGAATTGCATCTGGAGTCAATTGTGAAGACGTCATCCTCGGTGCTGGAGCCAACCATAAATGGAGAGCTATTGGTCATCAATGGTCAATTACGATGACTCGAGACATGGCCTTTCAAAGCATGGAGAGGCGCAGTACCTTGTAGGTTTCGGTCGGCCATCGTCAGAAGCTGCTTTTAGTTTTGCCCTGTCTTTTATTAGCCGTTGCAGGCGGCTTCGAGAAGATCGTTGAGATTTCGCACGGCTTGGCACCAACTGGGGATGTATCCCCTTCACGATTGAAGTGAACCCCTGAGCAAGATCAGCAAGGTGACGCAAGAACTTTAGTGATGGAAAAAGCGAAAATGCGAGATCTCAAATGGAGAAGACGACAGTCATCGAGCCTCGTCGAATGGATTTGTGTCCCTTAGATGCTGACGCGATTCAATCCTTGGAGAGGTAGAAACAGTAGTCAGGAGCTGGTGTCCGAGACACCTTGGCATGGGGGATCACAGTAGATTGGCAGAAGCACATGAAGGTGGAGATGAAAACTGGGAAACTCACCGCCAGTAGCATCATCTACAGAATATGGAGAGTTTTCCGGGCTCAAGGGCTCGCATGACGCCGACCTTTGCGCGCGACGAAGACCATCTTGCGCCGCGCTCAGCCCATTCCCTCTAATGACAGAGCCATGGGAAGCCATCATCGGGGAGAAACTCGTCGCCCGCTGACCGACGAGTCAGCCATGAGAGATATGTAAAAGGGCAGAAGGACATCAACCTTACAGTGTTGATATTCTTCAGCGAGAGCGCGTGCTTGTGACTCAACGCGATGGAGAGAACCAAATCGTCAGAGAGCGCGACACGAGGATGGACTTTTTTGGGCCAGCAGCTGAGTGGCAGCGATGTGTGGCAGCGGAGGTAAACAAAACAACGCGCAGGCGGTCTGGAGCTGAGTGCAAAGCAGCAGTGGCGGAGGTGTCAGTTCACCTCGGGAACACCTGGCCTGAGAAACAGGGCGCTCGCTCAGTGGAACTTGACGACCCTTGGAAATGTTGCGGAACAGCTTGAAAACTCTCACTGACTGCCTCGAATTATGAGAGTGTTGAGAGAGAGAGAGAGAGAGAGAGAGAGAGAGAGAGAGAGAGACGATGAGTCAACAACAACGCGAAAGGCATTGAGCGGAAGGAGCGAGGGAGCAGCCTGTAAGGCTGACACCTTCAGGACCTGCCTTGCACAGAGTGACAGGCGTCAGTTGATTTGCACAGCAACATCTGCCACGATGAACGCGTCGAGCCCTCGGGGAGGACTGTCTGCCAGTTGCAACATGCCACAATAGAACAATCGGTGAGTGCGGGCCAATCAGGGAGCAAGGATCACGGAAGCCGTGAGAGCTTCGCTTGGCTCTTTCCTCTCTGAATCTGGGCGATCGATTACAGGTTGTCATGCTCATGAAGTAAACAAAACGCTGCTCAAGAATTGAACAATCCCTTTGTATAAGTGGCGTATGGGCCGGCTAGTGGAGCAGAGAAAAAGGATAAGCAGGCCTGAGCGGCGAGGAATAACTGAAAGCTAGTGAAGCAATGGGCAAGAAGCTCAGCTTAAAGCCTGTGCCTCGTGGTTTCGTCGGCGTGAGCACAAGAGCCGCGAGATAGTCTTTCAGGAACAAGCCTTGCACACTTGTGTCAATGCAAGTCAAGCGAGAGAGGGTCATGAGTGGGTGACTGGTGCTGGGCCGAGTTGCATCGTTCACACGGAAGGATTTGTTTCCCCGAGGCGTGATGAGTCCTTCATGTGTCGTTGCTTTACTCCTATGTAAGCTTTGCTCGAGCAACGGACAACAATAATACAGTGGCCCTTCCGATACTGTACGTACGCATGTTCCGTTCAGCCCTGTGAAACATCTGCCACACAATCCTTTTAGCGTACCCGAAGTCCAGCGCTAGAATCTTGGGTGGCGCAATCAAGCTTCGCATGTTGGTCTCATCTCCATCCGCCTGAAGAAAGCGACAGCACAAGCAGGACACCAAGCAGGGCACCTAAGAGCTTGACTTGCGCATGCCTTGGACATTCATAACCTGAAATAGTCGAGGAATTCGACAATCCGTTCCCGAAAAGCGTTTCTCTCATCAAAAGCAGGATAGTGGCCTGAATGTTCCAGAACAGCCAATTGCGAGATGGGCAGCTTCGCATGCATTTCGCGACTAAACGCCACAGGCGCAATCAGATCGCCGCCACCCGCCAGCACCAACACCGGCGCAGATATATCCTTGAGCCTCTGGCGGATGTCAAAACGAGGCAGATTGTAGCTCATGGCAAAATTGTGCGTTTCGTAGTGCATCTGCGGCTGGTCGGGAGGAACGAGTTGCGTCGACGGACGTGGGGACTTGTCAGACGGCGCCGGTTGGCAGATGGGTAGGATCTCGGCGAGGGCCGCTTTCAGGTCGTCATTGTTGCGGATCGTGCCTGACCAGAGCCGGAACTGTCGATCTGGATCTGACTTGATTCGCGGCGACGTCAACGTGGCTTTGAGGCAGGATAGGGCACCGATGGACCCCGACGCCATGGTGTTGCGAAGAATAAGCGCCGACACATGATTAGGGTAGGCGAGGGCGTATTCCAACGCTATGTATCCGCCGTAGGAGCCACCGGCCAGGACAATCGATCCCGCGCCAGCTCGTTTCCTACCAAAACGATCGACTTGAGCGTCAGAAGACATTGATGGGAGGTGGAAATACATACCTCAGCTCGTCCACGTCGGCCGCCCAACGCTGATGGGTGTAGGGGCCCTTGGGGTCGCTGCGTCCGCTGCCCCGGGCGTCGTACACGAGCACTCGAAACCGCGACGTCAGAAAGGCAAATGAATCTTGACTCTCCTCGTGTCCAGACACACCCGGCGCGCCATGCAGAGCGATGAGCAGTGGCTTGTTCGGATCGTCGTCCCCAAGCAGCTTCGTGTACAATCGTTCGCCATCGCTCAAACTCACGAGTGACCCGTTATCGCTCGCCATTGGGCCAACTGCTGCGTGTCGTCGTAGAGTCGTTCCAGCGGTGCGACAAGAGAAGGAGATCGTTCCAAAAGCTCCAGAAATGCCAGTTGGAGGATGTAAATCTCAGGGTCCCTGCATCGGTTGCGTCGTTGTTTCTGGGCTCCCCTGCGCTGTTGGTCAGGTATCGTCTTGCCCCGTACATGTAGATGAAGCCTCGACAGCGACAGCACCGAACCCCATGTCTTGCCTCGACGACTGAGCCATTGCAGCAAACACGACGTCCGGATGGCTGCCTCGTCTTACTTTTCTCAATGCCAAGACTTAATTTGTGGCCCTGTGAAGGGATGACTGCAGCACTGCCACCCATGCTGTGTCGTTGGGACTAGGCCTCCATTCGGAAAGGGGCCGACAAACCGGCCTCGGGACATTCGCCCAGCCATGGATACAAGTAAGCTCATATAACAAGTTACACTGCTGACACGAAGCTTCCGATCATGATCCCGATCGATGCTACAGTGGTAGTCACGCCTCTTGGCTTGTATTCGTAGTCAAGAGCTGTCGTCGTATATGCTGTCCAGATCCTCATGCAAGTACTACCTGTAGTCACGGCCCTGGGTGTAGGTTTTGTCAATATCTGTGAGCTAATCGAACTGAAGATTCATCTAATGATCAATACATGTACGTCATTTCAAGGGACACTTGCAAACTATTCGTCTCATTCCCGACTCTTTGAGAGCCCAAGTCACAGATCCGTCTATATGCGTAATCGACCCAACCTCCAGCAAGCAAACAAGGAAAATGGCCTAAACAAATGGAATGTGCTTCCGTAGTACCAACATCACGTTCAACGTGATGACAATTGCCTACACTTCTAATTCCTGCAGTCAAGATTCCTGGAATCCGGAGCAAAGCAACCATGACAGGCAAGGGGCTATTTGAACGCCTTGTCAGTGAAATGATGGAGTGCCGGATTCACTATACACGATGGTGCGCCGGGGATTTTGGGACAGAGGTAGTGCTCGAGAAACTCACTGATTCACATAGCAATCTGGCTCCTGCATCGCCGCCGGATTCACTTCTGTCGACGGCGCAGCGTAAGCAGTTTAGCCAGAGTTCGGTGACCTCGACTTTGAACCTCGACGGCGGACGCGTATGACTCTTCTGTTCATTACTGTCAGTCACAGAAGAACATGTCAAGCAAGGAGCAATTCGTCTTACTGGGCTCGGTAAAGACATTGTTGGAGCTGGATGCCACTGGTCAGCGCAATTTCGATCAAGATGGGTGATGGGCAACGAACCGTAGACGATGAAAACCCTGACGCGACCTGCCCGATTCAGTCAGTCTCTGAAGGCGATCCAATCGACTGACGAAACAGCGACGACGTGCATTTGGGGCAACTGCAGAGCTCTGCTGTCTGCCCTGGATGGATTCCATTGTTGGTCGCCGAATGCGTTTGGCTCCATCGAACACGACCAGAGCCATCTCCTTCAGTAGAGACACGAGCTGCCCAAGAGCATTGATGATGACGCTTCTCAGGACATCCGATTCATGGACTGTCGTGCTCTTGTCGCCACAAGCTTTGATCGCGTAGCTTTCTGCCCAAGAAAGAGCGAGATTCGCCGGACTCCCGGCTTGATCCAACGTCTCCATCTCGAGGCGATTCATACGAATCGTCTCCTGGACGTCGCTCCACTTCTTTTGGAAATGCTTGTGAACATCGCAAGCAAGCTCGCCGATGATGTCGACGTCTCCTCCGGAGAGACCTTTACAATGCCAGTCCTTGGCAAAGGCATCTTCTTTCGCGTTCTCATCCGGGTCCATGAGACTGTCGGTGATCTTGTCCAATCGATCGTTGACGTAGTTCATGAGATAGCTTTCCATGTGTAGAATGGCATCATCTCTGATGTTTCCTTCTGACCCGAGCTGGGCCTTGACTTCCGCTCGGAAATTTCCGAGCTCTTGGCGAGTTTCCCTAGCAAGACTGGCTATCTGAGGGAACTGGCGAGCCTATGCGGGTGTCAATATGTTGCATAGCGAATAATCACCGCACCCAACGATGCTATGAGGGGGGTGATGAACAAGAAAGACTTACGATGAGGACATCGGAGGTCGTTGGAGCTGGTGGCGAGGACATGATGCATAGGCTTCAGCAATTCTTCCTCTGATTTGACGTTGTAGACCGAGAGGTGACCGCAGCTGAGCCGTGAGGAACCGGAGAGCAAACGACTGGAGTCCGATGGAAAAGCCTGAGCACAGAAAGGCACTTGAATGAAGGCTAATGACCAGAAGATGTCAGAAGGAGAAACAGATTGCACTTGAAAAGACTTGGAGCATTTGTTGAAGTGCTGCTTCGACACACATATATATAGTCGAACAAAGGCTCTCTTTCCTCTTCCAAATGCCGAAGACCCATGCCAATGAAGTCATGGAATCTCTTATGCTGATGACGAGGCCGTCCTCCTTGACTTGAGGGAAGCAAACAGAGACCTTACCTGTACGTATGTGGTCCGCCGTGTATGTTTGCTGTGGCAGTTGAACCCTAGAATGAGGCTTGTGTCAAGTGTAAGCTCGGCAGTGTCAAGCTCCCCTGTGCAAACAATGCAGAAACATGGGCCGAAGAGATGGAGCAAACATCTTCGGAGTCGTTCCACCGGCGCATTTTATCATTGAAGAAACAACGAACTGCGCGAACGTCTTTCCAACAACCGCCCGTGCATCAAGAATATCTGTTACTATCCGTCCACTTCAAAAAGGCATCAAAGTCCTTCGGCATCCATGGTGAGTGGTACGGGTCGCCGAGACGTCAGATGGAAGTTTGCAGCATGAGACAGAGTGGAATATCGGCGTCCCCGAGTACAGGGCCTGATTGGACGTGGACTACATCGTGTCGCGCAGACGTGGTCCGTGAGAACGGGTCACTACAGAAGCGCGGGCGTCGTCCATTGACGGGCGCGCTCGTTACGCAAATAAATGATGTCGTCGTCGTATCAGAGGCGGTCAAAGGCGCTCCACATGTTTGCTGACAACATACATGGGGTGAGGTCGAGCGAGCGGACATAAGCGCATCTGGGGCCTGATGTCTCAGTAAGGGCGCAGGATTATCATTCACAGCTGCGGCTGAGAATCTTTCTGTGATACAGTCCACTCTCTTTTGGGGAAGAAGCAAGAACAGCCTCATCGATGCTTGTCGGTGTCGCCGTCGGCAGATCACGCTTGTTGCGGAAGATGAGCAAACGGCCGACTCTTTCAACGCTTGCCGTCGTATCGGGGCTTGTCGAGGAGATCATGGATCTGAGACAGGATCACTTGTTGTATGGTCTGAGACACAAATAGAACAAAGAACAATCTTGTAGAAATGAACATCGGTCAACTGCCTGCCCACCGGTGAGGCAATGAACATGAAACCGGCCCTGTCACCCTGCTCGCATGGAGCCATCAGAGACACCTGGAATTCTCCGACAGGGAGTACGAATGATCTGGAAGCCTGAAGAGTACACACGCAGCTCCGAAGGTCCCGCATCGCCCTGAGAGGAGATTTCTTCGGCTTGCATGTGTCATGTGTGACAAAGACGGGCGTCAACATGAAGGGACGGCGTCACACAGTGAGTTGGACTATTTGTTTCCCGCAGCCTTTGCAGCTATACGTCTCATTGGGCGTGGGTGTTTGCTTCTTCAAGACTACATACTTACGACATGCCCCGAAAACTTACGGGAACGACGGCCATGCAAACTTGCAGTTGCGGGCCGGCCAAGATGGTCGAATGTTTTGATCCAGGCTCTAGCAGAGACAACACTCGACCGAATTCAGGAGACTTGCAAATCCCGACAATGCCTGACTTGAAGATACTGAGGCTTCCAATATATTTGATCACACTGATGCACTGACAGTCTCAAAAACCAGTGGTCAATCGATGCATACACGTGTATTTGGTACGGCAGTCCTCCATGCCATGATGGAGCAAGGCCGATATAAGGGGAGGGGATGACTACACGTGTCTCATTCACCTCACTCTGGCTACGTGGACAGAGCCCCGATTCACTCGCAGATGATTCGCAGAAGTGAAGCCGGAGTAAGAACACGAAGATCAGAACTCAAAATGGCCTGCTTCCGTCTGCAAACTGCATGCACGTGCATGTAGTGTGGTGGATCTGACGGAGTTGCTTCAGTGTCGTGGCCCAATCGCACCCTGACGATAAGTCAGGTGTATTGGCAAACTCCGTGGCTCTTGAACGACTATGTTATTGGCCACCGTATCCCTTTCATTGCATGGTCGTGCGACAGTCAGCCGTGTCCATCACGACATAACGGAACATGTGTTGGGAACGAATGCCGCCCGCTGCGTTCAGGTTCTGCAAGCAACTGCTCGACCTCCCCTTGACGAGTCTCGTGGCTCTGCGTGAAGCCAGGTTGCGAAGAACCTACCGTAAGCCTAGTGTTCCAGCCCAAAGTCCTACGTATATGTGAAAAGACCAATGACGACCGGATTGTGACTGTCGTGAGAAAGATCCATCGTTCATTAATCATCATTCATTATTCATTATTCATAAATGACAAGACTATGGTAATTCCATCTTAGCTTCAGCTTCAACTCTTCCCATGACACACCGTACACTATGCCGAGACGTCCGTTCCTGCTGCTGCTTCTGCACTCATGCTCGATTTCCCGACCTCTTTCGCCGCTGCCTCTCCAGCTTCTCAATCTGCTTGACCCTCCTCTCACGACGCTGCTCCCTCGAACACTTGCATTTAATTTCTTTGTCGTCATACCAGCGTAACATATTGTATTGACCCGTTAGCCAATACTCGTATCTATCACACGGCAGCTTGTAATCCTCGATGTTGTGCCTCGTGTCTCTCGGGCTCGCAGCCGCGGCCAACCAGAACGGCATGGCCGGACAGGCTTCCAAGAAGTCGCGGTTGTCGTTGAGGACCGCTGTCGCCTCCCAGGAACTCACATGATCAAAGCCAAAGTCCGGATCATGACTACGCTTGAGGATGACATTGCGCTCGGGGTCGCGTCCGCCGTAGGAGTAGTCGCCGTAGACAAGGTATTCGAGCGTACCTACACCTTCAGGTCCGAACACCCACTTGGCAAAGTCGACAAAGTCGCTTTCAAGATGGTAGAACTTGCTGTCTTTGGCATCGTCGTCCTCGTCCGAGACCATCCGTTTTGCCCAAGAAAGGTTTATGATCATGTCTGGTACTGCTTGGCGGATGTGGTAGATCTTCAGTCGAGTTCCTCGCTGGACCATGGGCACGAGCAGCGCTTTCTAGTAGTGTGTCTGATTAGACTTGTATTGAGAATGAAGCAAGACTGAAAAAGACGGGAGAAAACGTACCAATTGTTCAGGACGATAGCTGAGACCCAGTCGTTCAAGATGGGGAAAATTGCAGAGCTGACCGAGAGCAAACTCGCGAAGCATGGCCGGAGTATGCCCTGCAGGGGTCAAGTAGACGTCGGAGCCGTAGACCTCTTGATCGGAGATCCAGTGATCCTGAACAAAGCTTCGCAACGTCTTCTGGTGCTTTGCCAAACTCTGCCAGAGCCCGCAAAAAGGGGTGACGAAAATGTCGGCCCCCAAAGCCAAAAACTCCAAAGCCTCGCATTTCTTCATAAACTTCATGAGGATTCCGAGACAAAACTTGGTGGGAACATGGAGATGATCCAATCCCAAGAGAGGCGGTAGCGGAGTTACAGTAGTGATCTCGAGTTTTCGAATTCTCATACAGCCGTTCCTGGAGGCAGCCTCATCGAGGGCCGCAGGCCAGTCATCGCATCGTGATATGGTCAAACAGTCAAGAGATTCGAAATCGATGAAATGGGATAAGCTTCTGTCAAGGGTCACGCTGAAAAGAGCGAGTCGCTTCAGCCTCGGGAGGTAGGCTTGCTTAGACAGAATAACCTCGTCCAATCGGCTGTGCGGAATGAGCCACTGCAGATTTCGCACATGAATACGGTAAGGATCCGGACCGACGTTTTGCGTTGGGCAAAGGGTAAGATTGAGTTCCTCCAGTGTGGTTGCGTGTGAAAAGATGGAGTTGGCCACATGGTAGACGCCGTGATGCTCAGGTGTGATGCGAGTGAGGCTCCGCAAGTGCAGAAACGTATCCTTTATGGTGACAGTTCGGCCGTAAGGGCAATGCAAGTCTTCTACGATGCGTAGAGTGTGAATACGCGTCTGGGCCTTGGACAGCCAATCCAACACGTATTGAGGTATGCATGTGCCGAGATTCCAGCTATGACATCAGGACCGTCAGCAATCACCGTCCGTCGGGGAGACTGTGAAGCTTGGCAGTGAACTTACGAAAACTCTTCGAGCTGCTGACGAGGTATTTGAGACAAAACTTCAAGGACCCGGCCTGCCAGTTGGTCCAGCCTGGGGCATACCCCTGGGGCGTTGGTCGGATATTCGTTCTCCCAGAAGTAGGGGTTATTACGATCAAAATGAGGGCAGCGATATGAGGGCAAGAGCTCGAAGAGAGAGTCAAACTTCAAATGACGAATTCGTTCAGATGGAACGCACGTTGGAAGCTGCGTGGCAAGCTTATCAATGAGATGCTCGTCATCACCGTTGACGACAATGGTCTCCCACAAAATTTCTTTGGCGACTTCATGGTTGAAGCGACTAGTCTGAGAGATATTTTGCAGAGTTTTGCCATCCATCTGTACCATGACGATTGCATCAGTATACGTTGAACCATGACGAGTATGATAGAGAAGGGCGAAGAGATAGTGTGTGCATTCGCGGGCAATGTCGAACTTACTTGACGGAATATCATCTGAGTGACTTCCACGGGCATGGTGTTGAGTGATGGCACAGATACTGGCCACGACGAGCTTGTCACGTCCATGTTCAAGGGGTAAGTGAATTCAACTAGATGAAGGCAGATGGATGTTCAACAACCAATGATGATAAAGGCTTGTTTGAAAGCTACGTCGAATAGCTCTCAAGTCGATGAATGTAGAGCAATGTCAATTCGAGACGTCAAGCTATCAAACGCGGGTTGTATCATTCAATGATATGACGTTCAGGGAAAGAAACAATCAATGTATTTGCTATAGTGGCAACGAAGTAGTGGAAAGAAGTGCAAAGCTATATGAAAATGCCAACGAAGATGGTTCTCAAGTCGGGGTTTTTATGCTTGCCACGTCAAGAGCGAGAGGAGAGATAGTCCCTAGTCCATTCACATTAGGTCTCGCCCAAGCCCAATGGTCAGCAGTTAGCATGCAAAAAGAAGCGTCGTAAAGCACAGTGTATGACGAGATGGACAGTCAGCTGTAGAGGGCGTCACACCCATCCCGCCCTGTCAAGTTGCACAGCAGCGGCCTCTATCGGTCTTCTGTCGGTCTATCAACCGTGCTGCAGCGTGTGTGCCTTTCTCTTGTTTTTTTCCTTAGACGCCATTGCCCTCGCTCCTGCAGCAAGAGAGATGATTGCAGACATGGCAAGGCTGCAAGCCACAATTATATGTGTCGTACAGAGACGGGCCACATGCTGGATTTATCCTGGTGCATCGGACGACAGGGAGGGGTAGGGACAAGAAGTATGTAATAGTGTGAGGAGAGGAGTAAAGATAGATGGGTAAAGAGACAACAAGGGAAAGGGTGAGATGGCGAGGAAAATCATGATGAGGCGTCGTACGTAGTGGTCATGGCCTTGAAGTTTCGCAAAGGCTATTATCCATCCGTGGATTGTAGTTCAAGTTCCTCGAGTCAACGTTCTGCTAGACCCGGCTCTGGCTCCCTATCATGTGCTATTAGTTTTATCACTGTTTATTTGATATGTATGACAGGACGGGCCATGACCAGTTCGTGTGCTGGTAGGGTAGTATTGGGGAGATTGGAGGACAATGGCAGAGTGTGGTTGGCAAGAAGGCTATTGGTTGACAGGCTGCATGTTGTTGAGTCCCAAGGCCAAAAACAAGGATATCCGAGGACCGGTCAGGACAAAGATGTGATGAACCTCGTATGGGCGTGCATACATCCATTCATTGATGCAATGCAATGCAGCAGTCGACATGTTCTGTATGTACGTACGGAGTAGGAGGATATCTGTAGCATGGATGGCATGTATGTAGGTTGGCGTGGCTGGCGGGCATGGGTGAAGATTGCGGATGGAAGGGGGGCGTGGAGCGGTGGCAGCCGTGGCAGCATCTGTAGTGGTTGTGGCAGCAATAGTGATGGTGTGGAGGTGGTGGTTTGTCCGTCCACATGCCCCAACTGCCAGTGTGACACCCCAGTGACACCCCAGTGACACCTCAACCTATCACCCCCGTTCCCCCTATCACATCACCCCCTATAGCCAATGGGCCTTGACCGACCTCGACCTCGACCCCCTCTCGTCATCTTCTCTCTGATTCTTCTGCCGCCCTGCGGACCGTGCCGGCTTATGTATGCTTGCTTCTTTTCTCCGAGACACGGGAAATCCGTAGACATGGTCAGAGAATCTCTATTTGCCGAGTCTACCAAGTATTGATGTATGTACACATGCCTGAGCCAACCTCGGCACGACTTGCACCCCG
Source organism: Torrubiellomyces zombiae (assembly GCA_018831705.1). Lineage (NCBI taxonomy): Eukaryota > Fungi > Ascomycota > Sordariomycetes > Hypocreales > Ophiocordycipitaceae > Torrubiellomyces > Torrubiellomyces zombiae. The sequence continues at coordinate 27,894 of JADHZA010000132.1, forward strand.
GCACACATACCTTACATACATACAATGGATGCCCAACATGACGACCGGACCAATTTGCTTTTCATCTTGCCAGTACACTCGCACTATTGACCCATCATTGAGACGAAAAGGGACGTCAATGTGACACCTCTGCCGGAGCACGGACCTTTTGTTTTTCTTGGCCATGGCGGAGGAGCAAGCCCAGCAAGTCATGGACAGTTTCAGTGGACCATCCACCTGTATAAAAATGTGGGTGGATGGTCCACTTAAACTGTCCATGACTTGCCCAACTGGATGCCGCGTCAAGCGGTGCACAGTGCAAGAACGCGCGTTGCTGCAATATATTCTTGACTCCCTCGATCGAGTCATCAGGCTCGATGCCCGTCGTCATCGAAAGAGGAGGGAATGCAACGTGTTGCCATCAGCTCGGCATGGTATCTCGCATACTACGCATTCATTGGGTGGAGGGTAACGCGGCAACGCGGGTAGGACAATAATCAGAGAGCCTGATTGCAACTTGAAGCCTGAATGAATGCAGTCCTCGTCCATCTCGCTTTGAGCCAGAACGCTGATACCTCGGCCAGCTCTTTTCCTATACTCCTATGCAGTACAAAACATCATTCAAGCAAGTGCGAGACTGTGTCATGCAGGCGAGCCGTCCCGGCTCCAAGTAGAGTCATCTTCATCTTCGGCGTTGGACTCCAGCGTCACATCTTTGCACCTTTCGGCTAGACTTTGCAAGGTCAACTTCTGCACGTCTTCTTTAAGCTGTGCCATCGTGATGGGATAATCAGATCTTATGGCCGGCGAGCTGGTCTCCTCGTTGGCCCACGTAGCCATATTGCCTGGCAACGCCTTCACGTCCTCGCTCGCCAGGCGCTGCATCATCACGCGATATATCATGGAGGATATGTGCGCATACTGACTCTGGTCGTACAAGCCTTTCATGCAGAGGACCAGGGTCGATCGGAGACTTGTGACGTGCCTAACGTCCTTGGTGATGGGCCGCAGGTCGCTCATGGACTGGAGTGTCACCTCGGCCAAGGACATGAGATATTGCGTCAGGTGAGTGTCGCAGAACTCGAAGCTGTGTCTCAAAAAATACAGTCGCAGCACCGTCTCCAGATCGATGAGCGACTTGGCCACGGTTTCGTGACATGTTGTCCCGGCGGCGCTCATAATAGAAGAGGCAAGAGAACTCGCCGGCTGCAAGGTTTGCATCTGGACGACCTTGAATCGAATGAGGTGATACTCCATGCTGCCAGCGGTTTGAAAATAGTCCGAGCGTCAGTATGGTAAGCTCATATACATCAAGAAGAACAACTCGGGACTTACTGCACGTTGAGGTGGCCCGGCAGCACTGCGTTCTGCGGGAGGAGGGCTTCAGGTAGGTCGCTATACCAGGCGTCAAGCCTTCGGAGGAATCGTTCGACCTCGGTCTGTGAGAGACACTTCGACGGGTTGTCCTCGTGAAAGGTTACACAAGCAACATCGTTGGCGATGTGGCGAAGACTGGCCACCGCTTTGAAGACATGACCATGATGTATGGGCATGAGGGTGTCACATGAAGGGTATTTCAGTACCACTTCACCATACCACGAAGAATGCTCGGCCGGGTTCGGGAGGGCTGCTGCAGGAGGATGTTGCATCAAGGGTGCTCTGAAGAAGTAGAATCCATGTCGTCTGCCACAATATGCTTTCAGTCCACCTTGCCTCTATGTGACCTTCGTAATGACAACTGGGACTTACGCTTGTCGTCGAAAGAGAGACCAGGCCGTGAAAATCCGCGCTATGCTCGTCTGACTACCATCCATCTCTGTCTGGAACAAGTTCATGTTTCGAGCCATTTCCACCGCCCCGACAAGGTAGGGCATGCCCATCTGATCCAAGGCATAGAGACTGTATAGCATGTGCAATATCATGGCCGCTTGCAACGTGGTGAGTTTATCCTGCCCTGCTTCGAGCTCGTATAGCCACTTTGCCTCGGCCAAGAACCTGTAACCCATACTCCCTGGCTTCCAAAAGCGCGCTCGGTCTTCATCACCACGATTATAGCGCTTTGGCTTTGGTTAGCAAGAACTTGGTACAGCGAGTGTGGATCATCGACTTGATAATTCATGTAGTGAGGGGACAACTCACGCATGCAAAGGCCAAGATGGCATTGACCAGAAGGGGGGAGCAGAAACGACGATCACCGTTCTTCATAGCTTTGAGAAAGATGTCTTTCTGGAAGACAGTATACGTCGCGTAATCGTGAAGCAAGTAGCTGAGCAGGAGGTTCCGCATAAGATCATCGTCACATTCGACCGAGGTCCAGTCAGAGACCTTGATGGCGGAGATGTGACTATCCACCACTTGGGCCACATGATATGGTGTCGAATACATGACGTAGAACCGGAAAAGCCAGGCAACTTGAGTAGCGCGTGATGGAGTGGGCTCGTCGTCCGTTTTGGCAAACACCATGCCATATACGTAAGAATCGAGGTAAGCATTCTTGGACTGCAGCAAAGCCGGAGGCATGGCAGCATTATACGGAAACTCGTACCGCAGTCGAGTCTCGGGTGTCAATGTCGTCTGGAGGAAAAGGTCTCCATCCCTGACTGATCGTACAATGCTGTCCAGCTGAACGCCACTCCTCAACTTGCGAAGCATGGCCTGGGCATCTCCTTCTGAGCATTCTCGAAGAATTCGCTGAAACTCGGTATGAATCGAGTTCTCTTCCTGCATCTGGGCGTATTTCCTCTTCAGCTCCTGCTGGTCCGCGGCGGCGGTGCTGTACTCGCAAGGTATGCATTTGCTTACGCAATAATTGCACTTGGGTCGCGTTCCAGTACACTATAAGACGGAAGATTCAGAATCAGGTCGATTGGGAGCGTGACTTTGAATCGACGCAGAACATGGCCACTTACTTTTCCTTTGCGCTGACGGCAAGCCTCGCATGCGACGGCCACAGGAGGCTGTCGCCTGCTTAACCCAGTAGCAATAGTAGTCAAGACGGGAGCCCGAAGGGGGCCAGGCTGGATCGGAACTGATGGAGCCATCGTCGTTGAATGACCAAGATGCCACACAAACGACGCAAAGTTTGAGGCGGCGACGTGTACAACGTAACACAGTCAAGGAGGTTTTTGCAGCCCCATATAAGTTCACCTGTCACAGCGTGTCACAGCCGTCTCTCGGATCACCCTTTTACGGACCTGCCTGTGATACCCATAGGACAACGTTGAACGCCGTTGGTAAGGCACCCCAGCTTCCACCTTTGACGACTGATGTCCTGTCAAATCATCTAGCCCTGCCGGCCAAAGCCCAGTCGTTCGATTTTCTTCCATACGGACGCCCTTCGTAGCCTTCATCGCCTCCGCGGAGCGTCAAAGACGGGCTCCAGGAGGCGTTACGCCACCGTATCATACCCGATGCGAGCTGACGTGGAAAATTGTCGTTGGCCTCTTTCCAGTATTCTCCAAAGTTTTTGAAACAGATCTGTAATTACCTACATATGTGCAACGAGAAATCCCTGCACTGATCGCTTGCTCTCGCTTCAAATTCCGTGCATGTGTGTCGCCGAATCCCGACGATTTTTCTTCCACAACCCGGCTGAGCACTGCCTCCGCTGTATAAAGAGTAACCGAAGTCAAGTGTGTATAAATCTGCCGTCGACCTAGCGAAGGCTGCAGCGGCCGATTCCCATGGTGCGCATGTCAGGCCCCCATTGTCTTACATCCCTGTCATGACGCTGGTCGATTGATCTTCATCTGCATGCACGAGCGGCAGATCAAACCATCTTCAAGGGGGAGAAAGCTGACTCTCGACTCATGCTGCCTCTCGATCTTGCGTTTTCACATCTCGCACCGGAGATGTGGGGGTGCTCATCAGCTCCGGTTGCATCAAAGAGAACAAAACTTGAGATTAGAAACACGTCAGAGCTTCCGGGGAACCGGGCTGGATGAAGAACACTGCAGACTCACATAGTGGAGCGAGATCGAATGCGGGAATGTAAGCGCGCGAGCCGCGGTTTGTCATCCTATATCCTCATCTGTAAAGCGGTTGTGTCTTGGAGCTCTGCAGCTGCATCTAATAATGGCTTTTATTGCTTCTTTTACGTTCATATACATACGCTGGTCGCAGACATGCGTCATGAGCGCTCATCCTTGGCCTCCATCATGTTACTCGGCAGTAACGCCGTAGTCACAACACATCCCAGGGTAATGCCGCCCGCCAAGTACAAGACACTGTTGATGTCCCCTTGGCCATCGCCGGATCGGCCATAAAGATGCTGAGCGATCAGCGGACTGACGATGCCAAACAAACGACCCCAGAAGCTGGCTAAGCCGCACGCCGTCCCGCGCACTGCTGCTGGGAAAGCTTCGGGCGTCCATCCGTACAGCACAGCGTTGAACATGGACTGGAAGAAGTATTCGAGCGTGAAGAGTCCTTCGCGCTTGGCAACGGTGTCGACGACGGAGAAAAGGAAGATGGAGGCGCCCATCAGGCCCGAGGAAATGACCATGGTCCATTTGCGTCCGATGGCGGGGATACGACCTGCCAAGGCGCCGAGAAGCACGCCTAGGATGCCGGGGGCGTAGGTGTAAATGTAGGAGGCGTAGGTGAATTCGAGACTGACAGAGGCGGCGCCGTTCTTGAGTGCAAGAATCCGAGGTAGGAAGAAGCCTACGCGTAGTTTGTTAGTGAGTGTGCCACGAAATGAAACGTTGGGTGGATTTGCGTGCCTGCGACAGTGAAGCCCCAGAAATCCATGATATACGTCAGCCAAGTGAGGACGGTCAGTCGTGTCATCTGAAATCCGTCGAATAGCATCTTGTAGCCCTCCACCTGCCGACGTGCCTTGCCAGCGAACGAAGCGAGGTGCTTCTTCTTGCCACTGTCCATCATCGCGGTCGAGCTTGAATCGCTGGTCTCGCTTTGGGCCGTCTCGTGGTCTTTCTCCAACGCCTCGAACATTTCGATGGATAGATGGCACGGCTGCTTGTTCTTGCCGGCGATGTGTTGAATGGTCTGCAGAGCCTCGCCATCACGCCCCTTACAGAGGAGGAATTTGGGCGTCTCATGAAATGTGAAGACGAAAAAGCGGAGGAAGAAGATGGAAAGCGATATGGCCCCGAGTGTGTACAAGAGATAGCGCCATCCCATATTGCTCTCGCGCGTGCAGCATGGCACGCCCGGGGCGACATTGTTGCAGGATGGCAGAGGGCTGGCCTCGGAAAAGTTGGGGGAGCAAGACTTTGGGGGGATGAACCCGAACGCAATGGCGCTGCAGATGACGACACCAATGGGCTGAAAGATGGAGAGACATGCGAGAAGAAACTTTCGGTTCTGGTTGGAAACAGGTTAGGGCGAACAAAGTACGCAGCAGAGACCGCGGTGTTACTGACAGATGGTACAAACTCGAGGAAGATGGCGCTGTCAACGGGAATATTTCCTCCAACACCGAAGCCGACAAAGGCCGTCAAAACCAGAAATGTTTCGTAGTTAGTTGAAGCTCCTAGGCAAAGGCCAAAGAGTGAAGTGAATAAGCAAGTGAGGTTGAAGGCCCAGCGACGACCTATTCACTCAGGGGTGTCAGTGATCTATTGTACGTAAAAAAGGGTGGGACAAGTCGTCATCTCGTTCAGAGTTCAGACAACGGGCAAGGTTGGGCCGTTTCATACCAACAATATCCGACATGAAACCCCAGAAGAAAGCGCCAGCTGTCAAGCCAGCGTTGAAACTGGTCGAAATGTTCCCAGACTGGCTGTTGGAGAAACCTAATTCCTGCTGCAGGGGGCTCAACACAAGGCCAAAGGCTTGGGCCCAAAGCAAGTCGAGGAAGTAGCCAAAGCCGCAGAGGAGCCAGATGTACCATTGATACTTCCCCATGCCCTGGGCATCGATCTCGCGATTCACCAGCACGCATTTCTTTTGGTATAGCGAGAGGTCCTGATGACCTTGGAGATCGAGAAAGCTGGTCGACCGGGCATGCTCGTTAAACTCGGGCGAGCTGGGGGCATCGCCAGGCGAGGTGGAGCGCTTCGCTGCCATGTTGTGATTTGAAGATGATTCCCGGACCTTCTGTCGCCGCAACCTTGACCAGAGGCGCGTTTAAACTCGGAAACGGAGATGCGCCGTGACGGATCGTGGAAGAGGTGAGGACCAAAAGAGTTGGCTCTTTCTGCTCAAGACTCGACTGGACTCACATGCAACCCTACGACTCCTGGTGGATTGGGTAAGGACTGTTTGACTCTCGTAGGGCAATGTCTCGGCAACGGGGGAAGAGTAAGGGAAGAAGACAAAGAAGAGACGAAGAAGAAGTAGGGTGGCACGAGACAGCAGGAAGCGATGATGGTTGGTGGCTACAGATATTCACGCTCTGTGATTGGCAAACCAAATGCTTTCGATGCATACCAACGAGGTGGTGAGACAGGCATGTTCCAGACCCAACACGCTATCAGAGATGCGGCGCACCCAGCACCAGATCCAGGTGTTTTAAAGTCATCCATGGCAGCGGCATGGATCCAGTCGCTCTAGACGCTCGTAGCCTCATCGCTAGGCCGCAACAGGACAGCATCAACGGGCCAAGATTTGTTTGAGAAACGGCATGGCCCAGTCGATGCGTCGTTCATTATTTGCCCATGTAGCAAGTATTGCCCAACCAAGGGTTGGCGTGAGAGGGACATGGGGAACAGAGTCTCCGGGCTGGGCGAGGTTGATTACGGGGGCAACTGTGACGGATCCATTCTAGCGCAGAGGCTACCCGAACCGTAAATCACCTACGTCATGGAAAAAGCCCATGTGCAAAGTATCGATTTCTGTCGGCCGTTGCAAAAGTCCCCCTTCCCCTGGGAGGGTTTGCTCCTACATACATGCATACAGGTAGTAGGGGAAAACAGGCCCTGGTCCGGGCCAACTTAACTTGCTATTATGACTGGTTCCGTTCCGCTGGGAACGGTCCAACACATTGTCTCGCCGGGGCACTCGGGGGGTTGACGATGCGACAGCCACGTGGCACGGGCGCTGTGGAAGCACACATGTCCTACCCGAGTGCTTCAGAGGCTTTTGTGGCTCTTCTGCCGTGTTTTGTTTTTCACACAAAAGGGTCAGAAATTGGCAGCACAACATTGTCCGAGACGCGGGACTGGCGACTGCTACTACTCTGACACATCGGCTTGCAGAAATCCTGGAAGCAAACCTGGAAGCTACCTGATTCCTACCCCGAGAGTCAGGGTCGCTTCCTCCCAAACCCCGGACTAGCAAGCCTTTATTGCAGATCTATCATGTGCGCCCCGATGCAACGACGGATGGCGAATGGGACGGCACAAGGTAGTTGCCTACCTATCTAACTCTCTCGTCATGAGACAGACACTATCGCTGCCCCCAGGTATTCGCAGCCCGCCTCGCTGCAGTCAGTCAGGTATGCAATTGCATACCGCCGCAAACACCGAGTGGTATGCACGTGGCCGAGAGCGCCTTTTCTCCCTGAGAATCGCTTGCGGTCGCTGGTCGCGGCAGGGGTCTTGGCTGACTCTCGACCGCGTGGCTCTTGTGCGCTTCCCGCAATCCTGTGCCGTGCTGTGTGCCACGATTCCAACTTGGCGCCTCAACCCTTATCAATGCCCTTATTTACCTGTGCACACATGGACGGCAATGCTGCGCTATACTCATAGACCTCCAGCGATATCTGCGACGGACCGTCGTAGAAGGCGCGTTGGAAATTACCCAAGAGTCTGGTCAAGAACCTGCCTGTTTTATCACGAATCTCCGGCCCAGAATACCGGGCGACACGCCTCAGAGGAATCCCTTCCCGAGCATTCTTACATTTCACAGAGAAGATAACATGAAGCTTTCCAATGTCATTGTTGAATCTTTCTTTACAGACGAGCGACACTGGCAAGCCACTTCCAAATAGCGCCTGAGGGACGAACAAGTGTCAAAGCGTTGTGACAGTCATTTCACACATCACTCCAGCCCACTATGACAAGAAGCTCTCTTCGTACTGACTGACAGAAGCTGATAACAAGTGACCAAGTGATGGGCAATCTGCAAGTTGCAACGCGTCTTGTGATTTGTGAGCTATGCGCACTCATGCGAACTCATCCATGCCGCAGCTACATCTGTTCCCTGCATCTGACAGAGACCTGGCAGGCCTCGCTTAAAGTAGCAGCGACTACAGGCGATGAGCAGAGGTTGAACCTTATCTCCCATCTATTACGAGTTCCGGACCCCCCTGATCAAGATTGTCGAGAGATCCAAGACACCGCTGGGAAATCGAGAACATACCGGAGCATCGTGGCGGGCTGATTAGCATGTGTCACCGTCTCGGGGGCGTAACGTGGCTCATTTCTCTGTTGAATTACTTGTAAATTACATACACAATCTCCTTCCTCATCTTTAAGTTCTGCATTACAGCACCTTCGACTTGTACAAACAACTCGTTCACGACTGGGAGTAGGTAGGAGGCCTACAACTTGTGATACGACGACATGGAAGGCTCGCCATCGACTTTACTTCCCAATCAGGCCTAGCCCATGATGGTCCGCCAATCTCCCTCCACTCATTCCCTTCCCGGAACCCCAGAAACAGGCCCCCTAACAACATGGAAGTTACATAGGACATCAGGCTAAGCCTGGAAAGGGTTGTTTTGCACCGTCGCAGCGTTGTTGCTGCATCGTGAACTTCTGTCCATCTCCACATGAGCCAATTCCATTGCCGCCCACAAGCAACCGTTCCACAATCTCACAGCCCTGGCAACATTGCGACGTTATTCCCACCGCTCGACAGCCGGGCCAAGAACGTTTCCGGGCGCCAAGCCTCGCCTCCCGCCTTGTCCAATGGCCTGACGCACGCAAGACCATGGACCGTCCCGATGACGGGATAGCGAACCCGTGGTCGCCGGCGTCCTTGGTCCACGCTCCGCTGCTTCAACCGCGCGTCGCCGTCATTCTCAATGTTCCTCTGCCCTGGCATCCGTGGCTCTTTGCTCTTCGGCTCTGCTCGATTCTGCCCGCCGTCTGGTGGGGACTCCCGTGTGCTCTGCAGCTGCTTCTAAGGTTGTTCTTCGGCTCGGACCGCGTCCTTGTCGTCAGAGCCGGCCATGCTGCCGTGAGCGTCGATCATGCGATTCCGTTTGCTCTGACCGAGGGGACCCTGGCCACGATATGGGTAAGCTGCGCCGTCGAAATGACAGCTGGGACCGCGGGCCAATGCTAAATGGTTGATACGACATACAGTGCTTCGCGTGCGGCTATTTGTCGTTTTTCTTTACCGACTGCCTCATGTCCAGATGGTAAGGCGTCGAACTTCCTCCTCGTCGTCTATCAACTCGTAACTGACGGCAACGCAAGGCTCATCAACTATACCCCCCAAGCTACCGTCGTTCGACTGCTCTCTATCAACGCTGTGAATGCCTACGTCACCATGACTGTGCTGTCCCTCGCGGGGGGGTTTGACGACTTCCGCCTTCTCCTACCCGGCTGGATCGGCCTTGCTACCGTACGTTTACCACAACTCGAACGATCAACTTCCCTGCGGCCGTGGCAGTCATGAATGATTGTGCTCTTTGAGAGACCACCCTGCTGACGATGCTGCTGCTGCTTGTGTTGGCATAGACTCTATCCGTTTGTTACCACATCACCCACCAAAAAATCAACATCAGAAAAGAGACATCGACAACCATCAACGTATTTTCCATAGCGAGCTATATTACGATGGTGACGTTGCTCGTTCATATGCACACCTTCCAGAACGAGTATCCCACTATGCCGGTCGTCAGTCGAGCTCAGCAGGTCTGGCGCGATTGCTATAAGCTATGGTCGTGCATGGAAGACTCTCTCGAACGTGCCGAGCTGTGACGTGGAGAGTGACCGGGCAGGCATGGGACGTGGAGCTGGCGCGTGATCTTGTATCCGAATTGACAAGGCCTGACGTCACACCAAGCGAATCACAACAAGATATTCTTTTTTTTGTCAGGTTGGAACGAGCTTCCTTGCCGTTCTTGTATAATTGGTATTTCATTCGTGGCCCTAGACTACGGCTAGGCTTGTTCTAGAAGTTATAAACTAAAAGCGAGTGACTGGCAAGCGCTGTGCATCTTGGCCCGTAGTCTAACTCGTGCGGCGGGCAAGTCAGGCGCACCGTCACGTCCACTCCAATGTGACCGAGTACGGTCAATACCGTTCGCTCATGGTCGATCCTCCACGCAGAACCAGGCTAACGCTATTTGGACGGATGGCCGTCGTCTGAGGAATCGGCGGGGAGCCAAAGAGAGCCCCGATATCTGACGCACCGACAAAAGGATGCGCGGGATATCATGCTCGTCCCGGGCCGTCCTCAGCCCCAGCATGCCCGTGGGGATGAGCTGCTGAAAGGGCGACGGCGCATTGTCAAACTAGAAGCCGTGGACTTTGATAGTCTTGGAGTCTAGCTCGAGGCCGTCCTTCTTGTCGGTGAGGAAGTCTTGGACATCTTTACGCTGGTCGCCTTGGAGCTGGATCACCTCGCCCATTTCCGTATCGTTGACGATGGTGCCATTGCAAGCTACCGCCAAGTCAGTAGGGAGTTCGGGCCCACCTGTAACAGCGTAGGTTTGGGTGTAAAACGTACCGAATTTCTTCTTGATGACCTTGAGAATCTTTTTCTGGTCGAACTTCTTTGGGAGACCCTGGACAGTGGTCAATGTCTTGCGTCCATTACGCTCTAGATAAGGATGTTAGCATTTTGGGAGTGACAATGTCTTGCTTCCGCGGGTGAAGCGGCTCAGCATGACCTGGTGATGGAAGAGCAGGCAGAGTGGCACGTACGCTGAATGCGTATATGGATGTAATTTTGCGTCTGCTTTGTTTCTCCTGTGTCTTCGTCGGCTTCGGCGAAGGGGTCTATGCGAACAAGATGAGTTAGCGCGCGAACTATGATCTTCTGAAGGGATATGCGAGCGAGGCTGTCTGCGCAAGACCACGATGTTGTGTGGGTCGCAAATTTGCGGCGGGCGCAGATGACTGCCGATGACGACAAGGCGCGCCTAGCACAAAAGGCATGCTCGTGAAGGGGAGCTGGAAGGGAGAGGGAGCTGTGTGAATGCATACCGTAGGTCTTAAGATTTTCGATGGACATAAACTCGGAGGTAGCGGGGTGTCGATGGGAGATGGGTTTTGTAGGAAAAAGGGAACTGTTCGTCAGCGGAAGGCGTCTGTAAGGATGATGCCTCGCTGGAAGTAATCTGCTGAGTTTTGGATGTAGGCTGGCGCAACGAGACGAATAGACTTCCGATAGGAGGCGAAAGAAGCTAAAAGGGGGGGGCGAATGGAAAAGGTGATGCGACTGGAGATCTGAGGTGAGATGTGACGTGCGGGCGTCTGTTCTTTGCGGTAGTGGTGGTGATGTTGCTTTCGTAAGTTTGGTGGTGGCAAGGGAGAGGGAAAGGAGGAGCACTGGAGAGGGGCTGGCGGAAAAAAAAGCGGATGCGACCAAAAGGGGGGCGGCCAGAAGCGAGAGAGGGGTTCTGCGGTCTGTCTGCTGGAAGGCGAGAGGCACAGGGAGACACACAGGGTGACAGGGTAGGGGAAAAAGCCCTGCCCGTTCACCACCGCCACATGTGGTTGGTGCCAGCGGTTGGGCGGTGGGCGGGCAGTGGGCGGGCAGTGCTGCACGAGCTGCACGAGGCCAACCGCCAAGGAACAGCGACCGTTCTGGCCTGATTTTCCAGGCTCTGACACAACCCCTGGCCAACGTCCAGCCAATCAATCGACGGCGAGCTCCGAAGGCGTCAACTGCCTACTGATTAGATCATCACATCACAGTGATTAAAACGTGATAATATTACATGTAATCACTCCGTACACACAAGCAGCAATAATACCACCGTGCACCTGATGATGACAGCGAGCCGCCCGTCCTTCCAGGCCTTCCAGGAGATGTTCACAATGTCGAACGCGGCGAGATCCGTCGCTGTACCGACTTGCCGTCTCGTCGTCACCCTCTGTCCACGATTGGCTTGCCTCGACCAGTGTTCACAACTGGGCTGAAGGCGGCAGCAGCAGCTGTTGAGAACAGAAACTCACTCAAAGTCCCCCCACGCATCCGGGGCTTGAATGGCGGGGGCGACGGCAAGCTGGGGAGAGACAATACGTGCCGCCGAAATTACCCTGCAGATAACCGTCACCATCCACACTTGACTGGCTGGAATGCATGGTGGCATGGTACTCCCGAAAGCGAACAAAGCCCAGCCCAGTCCTTGTCGAGCTCTGCCTTCGTTCATCGTTTGCTTGAGGGTGGATGCCAGCCGTCCATGCTGAGCGGCTCGGCCTGGCCCCCAGATTGGCAAACTGTCGAGTGACCATTCAAGCACAGATGTTGGGTAACATCGACAGCCGCCTAGCGGAAGAGTGCCCGTCTTTCGCGTGACCACAGACACGTATGTACATAGCATACTTGTAAATAAGGCGGGAAAGTCGTCGACTACGAGAAGGACGCCAAGTGATCAATGTGCTCGATTAGTGCTGACTGTTGAGTCTATTTGCACAATAGGAGAGCGTGCCACGGTGATGACAACACCTTTGATTCGCTCTGTATCTCGGGTTCGAAGCGGGTTCATGCAATCAGCCGCCGTGTAGTACGATGGCGGTATACATAGTTTCGTACTCGACTTCCCGCAACAATTCATGTACATTCTCCATGAAGGGATAACTTCATTTTCTCTATTTTTGCCACGGAGAGCTGTAGGCGAGAAGCTGTGAATTATATGGCCATTTTTGGTATATGTTTCTCATCCGCGGCGGGATAATGCGCCCCGACGTCCATCTGTCGGCCCGGTTGTTCTTGTCCATATAGAGACAATACGAAACCAACGAATGATTCATCTAGCTAAGCTTGAACTAAAGTCATTGCAAATATTCAATTCTTTGTACCAAGAAAACGAAGCCGTATATTTCACGTCTCAAGCCCGTCGTGGTGGCGGACGACATCCCCTCTCCACCTGGAGTGGGAGCATCCCAATTTTTTCGCGGAGCTCACTCATCCAACCATCGTTCAACAGCTCGCCCAGCTCTCCATCACGATTCAGTTGATGAGCCATCTTTATGAGGACCTTCTCAAGTCAACAATGAAATCTCCACGGCTCACTTCAAGATGCCCGCTCCATTCACTCCGCTCCGTCACCCACCCGAGACCACTAAGCCCTTCTTCCGCTCATGCGACGACACAACACCGCCATGGATGCCCATGTATTCGCACGCCTGTACCTTTCCGCCCGCCATATTCCACCAGACGATGATGAACCTGATCCTCAATCCGAACCTCAACTCCAAATGGCTGTTCAGAGCCGACATTCTCCACGACGACCAGGACCCATCGCGCACCAACACCCCAGCAGCAGAGAGCGACGACGTCTCTCCCTGGCCGCCATCTCTCACGCCCATCGACGGCTTCACACGCACAAGAACCATCGTCCGCAAGCTCATCCCTCGCAACCTGCGCCGTGACGCCGCTCTCACCCAAACCTGCACGTTCCACACCTCCCGCGACCAGACCAGCACTCTCGTTCTATATTTCCCACACACAACCTCGCTTTCTTCACTACCATTCTACCACCCCAAAGTCCAAGGGGTAGCCCACCTCCACCAATGGGACGAGCAAGCCCAGCACGGCACCGTCTCGAATCATTTCCTTCTCCCTACGCCGGATCCGAAACTTGAGCGCACGGCTTTGCACCTTCTCAACATCCTCTACAAGCATGGCCAAGGGGTATTCACCGGCTACGTCAAGCGAGTCCAGCACGATCTGATCATTTCGCGGCCGAGGTTCCAGGATCGCTACGCTACGTTAAAGGACAAGTACGCGAGACAGCTCATTGATGGCTGGATGGAGAGCACGGATCCCTCCAAACATGTGTTTGAGGACCTGGGCATCGCTGCGTTCCTGCTCGAGCTGTGGGCCGACATGTATCGCGAGAAGCCGTTCCCGGGGTTCGTAGACATTGGATGCGGCAATGGGCTGCTCGTCTATATCCTCAACCAGGAGGGTTTTGCAGGTTGGGGATTCGATGCGAGAGCGCGGAAGTCATGGACGCAGTACGCTACACACCCGCAGTCTTTGCAAGAGCGCCTCATGCTCCCCAGTCTTATTCCCCATTCTTCTGCCGAGAAATATGTATTCGATGGTACGCTGCCTCCGGGAACCTTCATCATATCCAATCACGCAGACGAACTCACCCCGTGGACGCCCCTGCTCGCCACCCTCTCCGCCTGTCCGTTCATCGCTATTCCTTGTTGCAGTCACAACCTCGCGGGTGATCGGTTTCGCGCCCCGCCGCCGCGAGACAAGTCCAAGCCCAAGTCTACATATGCTTCGCTGGTAGATTGGGTCGTGGGAATCGCCGAGGAGTGCGGATGGCAGGTGGACATGGAGATGCTGAGAATACCAAGCACGAGGAACACATGCATACTGGGACGATCCAGGAGGGACGGCGAGGTGGAAGAGAGAGACGAAACGGACAGGCTACGGGCTGTGATTGATCAATTCGGCGGCGCAGAGGGATACTACGAGAATGTGAAAGGGCTGTTAAAGGCAGGTCCGCGAGGGCATTAACGTAGAAGTATCTTGGATTCATTCATATATGCCATGACAGGCGTGATGCTAGCCAGCACCGATGTTATACAGACATGTTTCTCATTACACACCGAACACCCCGTGGCATACTCTACCATCTTTATGACTGTCATCTTGGTGCCCTTTCCCAATTCCCGCAATGCATTGTCCAAGCCATCAGCGAAAAAGGCCCCTCTAAATCCTGGCAAACCCTCCGGGCTACTTCCTCCTCACAATGACGTTGCCGTACTCACGTCCCGACATGACCCTCATGGGGCAGAAACAAGAAGCCATTCATTGATTCGAAGCAAACTGCCAGCAAGACCAAATGCAGGCTCCAACGTAAGTGTAAAAAAAATTTCCCAACATGAACCCGACCATTCGCGATGGCCACGTACCTTGTTTACTCCTCGTCATCTTCCTCAATCGGTGCCGGCGTTCGCCGTTCTGTTCGCCTCTTGGGTCGCCTGTGTCTGGAGCTACTGATGTTGCTCGCTGAATCATCGGGCATGATGTCGACGTCTTCGATGCCCCAATCATCATCGCTGGCGGCATCAGCGTCACTTCCTGTAGCCCAGGCTGGTCGTTCATAGCCCGACCCCTGTGAGTTGCCGGAACCGGGATTCGAAAGAACGTCGATACGACGACGGTTCTGCAAGTTCTGCATGAGGCCGGCCCCGCGTTGTCTAAGGGCCGTTCGCACTATCTCGGCCTTGTGATGTAGCCTTTCGAACGCGTCTTCCAGAGTCTCCATCCCGGCGTATATATCACGTTCAATCTCCGCAATAGCCGCCATCTCCATCTCCTCGTCGTTTGATACAGGCTGTCTGCCTCCCGGCACGGCTGATGATGACAGGCTCACAAAGGACGCAGGCGTGGCTCCACGCGAATACGGTGAGAAGGGCGTGGTATTGCGTGTGCCCATAGCTGATGGTGCTCGAGCCCCGGGACTCATGCTGGAGCGGCTTCCAAAGAATCCACTGGCTGGCGCCTCAGCTCGGGTTTCGATCCCAGGCGTAACCTCGTCGGCATCCGCGCCGGACCAGAGGAATCCATCAAACCGTCCAGAGGTGAGTATTTCCCATTCGGAATTGTTAATATTGGATAATGTCACCAATAGATCGTGGGTATGTGGGTTCTTCACGAGGTACGTGGCACATTCCGCATCTCGCGGAGCCTGTTGAAGCCGATACAGGCGCTGCAAAGAGAGTCCAGACTTGATGATGAAATCGTTGCGTTGTTTGTAAAGCGCGGGCGTAGGCGCACGGGTTGCTGGCTTCAAGTCTCGGGTACCTGCGAGCAACGCGTTGAAATACGGTCTGTCCTCTGCGTCCATGTTTGTGAGGATGGCAAAGGCCAGAGTCTCATCATCTACGTCCTGCGGCGGGGGCACCGGTGTTTCTCCCGTCTTGTTCAACCACTTGTCCACGGCAGACCTGACCTTCTTGGACTGGCGGAGATAGTGCTCCCGGAATTCCTCTGCAATGTCAGGGTCCATCTTGACAGGAGACGCAGGGCGCGGAGGGGCTTCAGCCGATATTTCCGCTGCCTTGGCTCCAATTTCAGCGAGGTCGAAGGGTGGCCAGGGAGGCAACTCGATACGCCCGCTGACCCATTCGAGAACATCGCCCCATGTCAATCCTCTGTGGATCTCATGAGATCTGTCGCACAGGACACAAACACACCCGTGAGGCGGCAGATCCCGCGAGAAGACATTCTCGAGGCGGTCAAGCAGCCGTCGAGCGACGGACCGATGCCCTGTTGCAACGGCGATGGACCCTTGTCTGGAAAGCACATTGTTGTATTGTTCCAATAGGTTGAGAAAAGGTGCAAAAAGGGTGTCTGCCCCAACGATAGAGGAACCCGCGGGTCGCGGCTGAGTAGGCAGAGCCGAAAGGAAGTGTTTTGGCACTGGGTAAGCGAGGCCTCCATTTTGCAACAGATAATCAACCCTGGGTACCTCTTGGATATCGACAGCGGGAGGGGGTGGAGGCGCAGGAGGTTGCGCAGAGCTCGTCATGTTAGAAGGGTTCCTTGAGTTTGGCTGCGTGGCATCTGGCGTCGTGGACCGTTCGCTCTTTGGGCCGGTGTGCAGGTGAGCTGGGAATTGGGGAGCCTGTGTTGGTGTCCTGGGAGACGAGTCTTGGAGACTCGACGGTGAAGAACCCCCCTCTCGAGAATCCAGGTTCTTGGAACTACGAGAAGAGCTTGTGCGTTTTACAGAGTGGCGGGAAGAGGTGGACCTCACAGATCCAGAGGAGCGGAGCTTTTCGTGCGATCGATGTTTGTGCGACTTGACGTACGTGGCCTGGCTGGAGTCAGATTGGCGGCTAACCTTGGATCGCTCCTCGTTTCGAGACGTCGACCTCAAGGGCGTTGATTGCGATGACTCCGCCCGTCTCGCTTCGTCCGCGGCTCGTCGTTTGTCGGCAGAGAGGTCAGTTTCCGGAGGGGTAGGTGGACGGGAGCCTCTTTTCGATGTCGACGATCTGCGGGACGGTTCCTCGTCCTTATCGCCCCGATGAACCTCGCCCGCATCAGTGGGCTCAGGAGTAGGAGGGTCCGATTTGTTGCCGTGAGGACGAATATCCTCCCTGCTTACCACGGCTTCTTTGCTGTGAGCCTTGCTAAACGAAGGATAGGGCAAAGATATGCGTTCCCTGTCGAGTGATGTCCTAGAGATCCCAGCGGTCAAGTCACTGAAAGATATGGACCGTTGCTTGTGTTCATCCTGAGGGCTGTCCCCATCTTTACTCCTGTCCCCATCCCTCCTGCGATGTCGTCTCGACGAGAGGTGCGAATGAGACTCGCCTCCTTCACCGCCTAGCTTGCTTCGAGAAGACTTGGAGGAGCGTCGATGTCGATGCTCACGGTCCTTGTCCGACTTTCGATCCGACTTGGAGCGCCGCTGCTTCTCGCGAGAGGGGTCATCGACGGTGGGATCGATGCCGTCATGGTCTTTGGACGGCATGTTGAATCATTGGGAGTGATGGCGACTGCAGGACCGGCACAACCAGTGACTGGCCCGAGCACTCGAAGAACAACAACGACTTCGCGAGTTGGGACGGGCCGAGTCGAAGTCGGCGGTTCAGATGCGGTTTGGTCGAGGTGAGGGGCTGTCAAGTGAGAAAGCTGAGGAGGAGCTTGCTCCAGTCAGGCACCGATGACGTTCACCGCCCTATGAACAAGGAGAGGGTGAAGTGCTGCATCCGTACACAGAGACTCTTCGGGGGGGATGACAAGAATTATCTGATGCTGTAGAAGAGTATATGCTTCTGTGTAGCTTGAAGGAAACAAGCGAGCGCGTAAAGTAGAACAGATTACCGCCGATGCGAGATTGGGCCAAGGTTGAAGCCTCGACGCTGTGTGTAATACATGCAAGTACGTACTTTTGCGTCACCAGCACACCAGATAAAGAAGCTTCAGGCGCCGGGCTGAACAATCACCCTGCGAATCAATGCTAGGGTGCAAGGGCATAGCAGGCGCGTGGGGTGAACAAACGTGAAATGGGAAAGTAAAAGGTGCCGTGCGATGCAGCATGGCGGTGGCCTCCACCCGGCTCGTACTCCTCAGGTGTCCGGCCACCGCAGTTAAGTAGCTCCCCCCTGCGTCGCTGGTGCTACGTGACTTGCACGACGGGGGACTCGAGCGTGCCGTGACATCCAAAGTACTCGGAAGACCCAGCTTGCTGCCAGCCACTGAGGAGCTTCCCGCCCGCCCGCCCGTTCTCTAGCGTGCATTTGATGGTTCAACGAACCAGATGGAGTCCCCAGCGCGTTTGCTCTACTGCCAAGGCGCCCCCAGCTCCTCCAGCCACAGAAAGGTCGGAACTCTCGCTGGAAATTGTGTTGCCTCCAACCAACCCTTTCTGTTCCTAAGCAAATCGTTTGACGCTGGCTAACCGGGCCTGTTTTACGCCTGCAGAGTGACGAGATGCTATGAAAGGAAACATGCGTGCAAGGACAGGGGCATGAAAGGCTTTCATGTCCAGTATTACCATGGGACTGTTTTGAAACCCGCACCGCATCGTATTCGTGTTGGTCGACGCACAGATCAACGATGTCCGGTCGAGGACAAGCGTTCCTTGACTTTGGTTTGAGCGGTGTCGTGGCCCTGGTGTGGTTTTGGAGTCCCGAACACGTCTTTGGCCTTTTGACTGAGGACAAGAAGACGATGGGATCGCCTGATGTGTCGGTCTTGCATCGCCTGCCTCCATTCAACGGCCCTCTTGTTGAGCTTCTCACACGTCTGGTGTTCCTGTTGCACTGCAGACGAGGCCGTTGTCCATCAATGCGTGCCTCTCACATACACCATCCCGAAGCACAGATCAGCAAGCAGTGAGCGGAAGACAAGTACGGGAGGATCTAGCTCGCAGATTCGGGTCCGACTGCACGGGGACTAATAACATCTGCTGCAAATGACAAGGTGTTGGGTATGCACTCAATCTGCGTTCGCTAAGCTTCGAGCCAGCTTCAGTGGACTTTCCGAATCGTTCGCAATGTCATTCTTCTAGTCTTTTCCGACATCCCCTTGTTTTTGTCTTTCTAACGCCCGAGTTCTATGACGGTCCCGTCAAAATAATCACTCACAAAAGCACCAAGCAAGAATCGCTCGTAGACACCAGACACTTCTGCTGCGTGGGTGCCTCCAACGCATCCCGGTTACACCCGATCCAAAAGCCCCCTGCTTTCCAGCATGAGAATGATCTCATGCACAATAGAACGCACATTCTGCTTCTCCAAGTCCACCGTCAGATCTGCCCCGGAAGGCGTTTCATACGGGTCATCCACACCGGTGAAGCCCTTGATTTCGCCAGCGCGGGCTGCCTTGTAGATCCCTCGCCGGTCCGTCCTCTCGCAATAATCCAACGGAGTTGCGACGTGGACCAGGAAGAATGGACCGGACTTTTCAACGAGCTCGCGCGCTTGCGTTCGGGCAGCGTTGAATGGCGCAATAGGGGCGGCAATCACCGCGGCGCCCGCTCGAGTGAGCTCCGATGCCACGAAAGCAATACGGGAGATGTTTAGGTCACGGTCCTGTCTGCTGAAGCCCAGTTCCGAGGACAGTCCGGAGCGTACCGTCTCGCCCAGCAACATGGACACTGGACGCCCTCCACCCTGGTTGAGAGTCGTTTGCAGCGCTCGCGCAACCTGGTCCTTGCCGCTGTTCTGGTAGCCCGTCATGAAGACCGTGAAGCCCTTTTCGCGCGGTAACGGGTTCTGCTCTCGCAGTACCTGAACGACCTCGGGGTAGGAAAACCACGAAGGAATCTCTTTGCCGGTTCTCAGACGGTTTCGCAGTTCGGTTCCAGAGATATTCATTGTTTTCGTGCCCTCCGGGATTTCGTTGGCAGGCATGTACTCATCCTTGTCGGGTATGTAGATCATCTCTTGGAACTCGACCATCTTGATTCCCAGCTCGTCTTGGTATTTCTGGACCAGGTGCTGAGCGTCGTATGGGCCATAATGGTCCTTGCCATCCTTGTTCTTTCCTGGTCCGGCATGGTCGCGACCAACGATGAAATGAGTAGCACCGTGATTTTTGCGGATAATGGCGTGCCAAAGAGCCTCGCGCGGACCACCCATACGCATGGCTAGGGGCAAAAGAGCCAGGGCAGCCATGCCATTGGGGTACCGGGGAAGAAGGGCCTTGTACACGCGCACCCGAGTAAAGTGGTCAATGTCGCCCGGCTTTGTCATTCCGACAACAGGGTGAATGAGGACGTTTGCCTGTTGGGAACGCGCCGCACGGACGGTCAACTCACGGTGGGCTCGATGCATTGGGTTCCGAGTCTGAAACGCCACAACCTTCTGCCAGCCCAGCTTGTTGAAATGAGATCTCAACTCGGCGGGTGTGACTATCGAAACTCATTAGCCGAGGTGTTGACGATAAGGGATCCATCTAGTCATGCTCAGACGTACAACGGAGGTCAAGGAAGTCGTAGTGTTCGAGGCGATTAATGGCCTCAAGCTTGCCGCCAATGTAGAAGTCTTTGGAAATGCTCAACAGATGCTTGACGCCAGGGTGCGTGTCATCGTCGCTGCCAAAGACATACTTGGCCTCCTTGACTCTGTTTGGTAGTCGTGGGTCAGCGGGTGGGTAAAGCATCTGCTTTGGCGCCAAAAGTGAGTGTACCTGTCTGGTTGGTAGACATCGTCTACCGTCAAGATGGCCAAATTACGGTCATCCCGCGAATCGCGCAGCGTGATTCGGGCACTAGGCTTGATGCCAAGGCTGTGGAGCTGCTCTTGGCTCACGTCAAGCGTGATGGGCATGCTGAACAGCAGGCCATTGCTTAGACGATTGTTTTCTACGACGCTGAAGCAATCTCCATTAGTTCCGTGGCTAGCATGAGTTGTGCTGACGCCATCAAGCTCACCCATTGTAATCCGTCTCGGTCATGAAGCCTGGGCAGTTCGGGTCAGAATAGGTTGACCAACAAGGCTCAAACTTGGAGCAGATAGGCAAAGGCTACTTCAGGTCACCAACCTTCCAAGGGAGAGAAGCCACCATTGAGAATCAGCTCAAGGTCGCAAAGTTGTCGTTCAGAAAGAACGAGAGCAGGAAGAGACTCGGATTCACGGACAAGGTCGGCTTGTCGGGGGAGGTCGCGGGCGAACAGGTCCTTCAGGACGTCGCCGTGGGGGGAATTTGCCATGATGACCTTTGTGTGACGCTTACTGCGCGCGAAGATCTACTACTCAATGGACGTATAAGAAGGATGATGTTTGTAAACAAGTGAAGGCTGAGTAGGGGCGACGTGCGCGCGCTCGCCATTCAATTTCAATCTCGGCTTATTCTGGCGTGGCCCACCCTTGATGATCACGCAATTGGGGGTGTATCGAACAGCGCTAAGGCACTAATATGTAGCAGCATTAGGTGGTAGCAGGTTGGCGCTCTACCGAAAGAAGTGACGTTTCAGAGGATTGAACCCACTCCGCGCCGGCTCGTCGGTTCGACAGAATGCGTCAAGCCTTGATAAATGATCCCTCAGTTGCGGATCGTCGGTGAATGGGAAGAGACTAGATGAGAATGATAAGTAACCTTTGACAACTTTTCTTTATTCGAGAGTAATTTGCCGTCGCAAAGACCAGCAGCGGCACGACTACTCGCACTGATAAAAACTACCTACTAGATAGTGACGCAAGGCGTCCCCGTGCCATGTCAACCCCGTGGCTTCCGCTCCCGAGGATCCGAGCACGGGTGAAGATTTCACGCCATTTAGTAAGTGTTGCATGAACAGCTGACTTGATGCATATGGCGTCTAGGGTCGACATGATGCTCTCGT
>JADHZA010000133.1:0-49726 GCA_018831705.1 Torrubiellomyces zombiae
CTTTCCCGTACTTGTTCTTCACATATCTGATTTGGTTGTGAGTGATCTTGTACTGAAACGCCTCTGCGAATCTGTCTGCGATATCCGCGTAGGGCAAGCCCCTCACGACGAGCTCCAGAATCAGTGCAATCTCCGCTCGCGAATACTGCATGACGCCGACCATTGTTTTTGCTCGTATCGTGGATAACGCTCGCTCTTCCTGTTTCTTCTCCGCTGAGAGAAACGTGTTGCCAGACGATGGCGAGTAGGTTCTCTCCTGCTCTGATTACTGGCTTGAGCAGTGGACAGCACAAGATCCCTCCTGACGTGACTCAAGGAGTCGAAACTTGGGATGACAAGTCTCGATTGGGGATGTGGCTATCGACAACGTGACCCATACAGTGAATAGCTCGATATGGAAACGAAGAACTCGAATGAGTTAGTGTCTCCAGTCGGCCGACCAAGAGGTAGGGTAGGTTTCTCTTCTTTTAAAAGCTTTCGAGGCTGCAAGACTTCACGGCTTGGTTGAATTTTATCCCCCTACCAGAAGAGGCTAATCGTACGAGACGATTTCTAACCGATGTGAACTGTGAAAGTCGATACTTTTCTCCAAAAATAGAATAGAAGACAATTTGAAAAAAATCCGTGGCTTTGAAGAGGAGCAGATCACCTTTTCAATGATTTCTTTTGCCAGCTGGAAGTGGAACACCAAGATGGCAGGTGAAACTCGTTCGTCAAAATTGACTCACGAGACGCGTGGATGAGCGAATCACTGCAACCTCAAATGCTCTTTGCTGTCGTTTGTCTCGTCCGCGTGATAGCAGGCCCCCGGCCAGCGAAGCACAAGGAAAATCCACCCAGAAGCGTGAGAGGGTCTTGTTCAACAAGAGGCTCTCGTGACAATTTGAGTTACCTTGTCTCTCATGCTGTACTCAGTAATCCTTAATGCTGTTTCATGATGATAGATGGAACGGTCTCTGTCGTGTGTTCTGCAGTGAAGAGAGGTGGAAAAGGAGAAGCGAGCCAGAACGATGAAGTGAGCTACATGTAGGGATGAGGAAGCAAATTACAAGGTGAGGCGAGGGGAGGAGAGCGAGGAAAAGGGGCATTGGCTGGATTTTAGTATGGGCAACTGTCAGTCCACTCTTGCTATTGAGTGGCTGATGACTTATGGGAGTATGGGTATTCATCAGGTAGCAGAGGCATGTAGGAACTTTCAGCAGACGAGTATCTCATTTGACTACGGCTATTGTCGACGCTCATGTCAGTTGCTTCTGGAAAGAATGCCTTGGGGAAGATGGCACCATTATGTTCAAGGAAGATGAAGAGGGAACTTTGCTTGAACCAGAAACCTCTTGTGTCCTATGGTCTTGCAAATGTATTGTTATACTCTGTTCCATGAGAAAAGAAGTGCTAGCTTACAGCTTGCCAGACCCAGGTGAAGAAATCATACAAGCCTAGCTGGCAGGCGCAGCATGGCCCAATCCACCTCTTGCTCACCTGTTTCCCCTCCCTTCCCCTTCCTCTTTTTCTCTCTCTGTACTTCTTTGCCCCTTGCAGTCCTTTCCAAATAAGCAATTACAATACCAAAGGTTACTCGGAAAGAATTCAGAACACGGTTCTACATTCAACATGCCAAGGTACGCGGTTTGTTCCAGACATCTTCTACCGCGATTCCGATCGTCCCTTCTCCTTCAATTGCCCGCAAGAACACGTCATTTCTTGTCCATGCACAGCAGAAAGCACTTGATCACGTCCAAACTTCTTTGATTTGTTGGCACTTTGCCGTACACAGTGGCTCTATCTTGCTGACGCTTGTGACGTGTCCATCGTCGGGGGGGACAGCAGCTCTTCAATGGAAAACCAAGAGTTCCCCTGTCACGACCGTGTCGATGACGAGCAGAGGCTTCGTCCGAACGACGAACTACCCCCGCAGACGGCCGAGTTAATCAGCGTGTTGAAAGTCTGCGTCATGGTCGCCATCTTTGCTTGGCTGTTCGGGGTCTGGTGGACTTGTCACCGCGATGCGCACCCTGGAACTGCCTCCGCGTTCGGAGAGCACTGAAGTCGAGTCGTTTGCTTGTGTAGGACCTTCAGAATACATGGAAGCTTCTTCCCTCTTCTGCGTTCTATTTGGCTTCCTTGAGAACGGCTTTTCTATATTTTGCCTTCCTGTGTTCGACGTCGGAGCGGTTCGCAGTTTTTCCCGAAACGAGGGATTTCACTATTTGAGCAAAAGAATATGAGCGATGACAGAAGCGGTACAGAAGCGAGTACACAACACAATAATATTTGTGATCGTTGGCGGATAGATTGCGCCCTACTTCAAGAACGAGCTTCGAAATGTATGCATGTCTTCCAGTGAAAGTCGAGTGCCACGACGCGGTTGTATCGTCAAGCCAGGCTGCGTGGAAAAATAACAGTCCAGCTTCTTCATTGGACGCTCTTTCGTATGCGGCATTTCTGTGGTTCAAAAGGAAAATCCGAGACAAAGGGAGGTAAACCGCCTACGTGGAATATCAAATCTATTTTTATCCTGAGCAAATTCAAGCCATACTGATTTTCTTTTCTTCTAGTATTGGAACTGATCTACTCTAGGTGTATCGAGTTTAAATACAAGAGCTGAAAGCAACAATGCGATGGACTTTTGCGCTGCGAACTTTACAGTACCGCCACTCAGCTGGCGCCTTGACCACGAGAGAGGACACCCAGCCAACAACGTACCTCGTCCGCATCGCAATCGTCCTGTGCAGTCAGTTCGTTCTGCTGCTCATCACGGCACAACAGAAGGCCGAGTTCAAGCATGGCTTGCTTGAAGGACAAGAGTAGTCTTTCGGTCGTGGCATCTCTCAAGGGAACCATGACAACTGCGCGAGGCTCGGTGCCCAGAGCGAGATGCTGGCTAATAGCCGATGCAAGCAGTGAAGGGTGGTCATCGTCGTAGAGCGGGTCGGCGGCGAGAACAATCTATAAAAGCCGAGTAAGCTCGGGGCTTCCTGGGTGCAGATACTTCGCTAGGTTTGAGCGCGATCACTTCTGCTTACCTTGAATTGAAAAGAGCGGCCGAACATATCCTCATCAACCTCAGTTTCCCCCTTTCCACCCCAGGTCAAAGCACCAACCGTCACCGAGCTACCCCGACCCTCGATGATATCAGAATTCAAATCTGCATTTGCCTTGAGGTTTGGCACAATGTGCGGGAGATCGCTCAACACGACAGGGACTCCCCACAAAGCCGCCGCGGCGAGCCCCAATAGCCCAGTTCCGGAACCGAGTTCCAGCACAGTCGGTGTGGTCGAACCGTCGAAAAAGCAAGACAAGGACGTGGCAGCGAGATGAGGAAGCTGCTGGGCCAAGACGTAAGAAGAGGCCCAAGTTTTGAAGCCGAGCGAGTCACCTGTCAAGGCCGGCTCGCGAATAATGAGCTCAAAGTCTACATTGCCGCCGGGACCACTGCCCTGAAACGGCCATTTCCTGGTAATCTCGCCCATGGCAGAACGACCGCAGCGTTCCGACATGCGCTTGCTCGCAAGGGTGTAGATGACATCTCTTTGGTCGTCCGAGACAAGCCATGAGAGCGGGCTTTTGATGATAGTGCCCAGGTACTGTGTGACTTCGCCCTTGCGCTGGCTTGCCAAAGATTCTTGCTGATACTGCTGTTCTCCTGAGGTATCATCCGATAGTCGACCTTCTCGATCGCGTTGCCGGACGTTCCAGACAGGGGCAACAAGCTGCAGGCTTTCGAGAGCAGCGAGCAGCGATTCAAAAGAAGGCTGTTGCCATATCTGAGGAAGATCCAAGGGCTCAATAGGATGAGCGGCCATATTGGCCGTATTAAGTAAGAATGGACACCCGGAAGGGATTGATTGAACGGGGGTGAAATGACACGGGAGCCGTTCCTTGCCAACTCTTTTAGAACCCACACGTCCTCATTGTCGATACCCTGCAAGGCTGAAACGGATGATGACCGAGACAGATACTATGTACGAGGAAGAAGGCAAACCATCAGGTCAACTTGGTTCTGCTATATTGCCTAGCTAACTTGTCAGGAGATGGAACATGTGGGACGGAAGCAAGCAATCAGACCTCGACTCGTCAGATTACTATCCTGTCTCCCCAACGCCGGGCGCAGTCAAGACAGGATTCGGCTGGGCCAAGAAGGATTCGCAGGAATATGAAAAAGGAATGAGAAGCAGAAGAAGAAGAGGAAAAGGAAAAACAGTCTGAAACCGAAGATCGCAATCCGATATTAAAAACCCAGACGGCGGGGTGAGGTGGGGCAGCAGTCTACATAGACTCATGATGTGTCTGTCCATCTGTGTTTGTCAGTATGGAGTATTTACTGGCTGGACGGTATAAGTCAAAAACCATGCAATTCTTATACTTGTGGTCTCTTGCTACTACTTTTGCTTCCAAGCCAGGTAAAGTGCCAAGCTGGTTAGATGCTACTCCTTGGAGTCTCATCCACGTACATGATAAGTACATGTAACACCTGTAGTCCAGGACAAGGTGTGCAAACACAGCGAGTATTGCATGTCAATGTTCATCGACCAAAAGCTAGAATGGGGAGTCTGTTTATGCGTTTATAAGTTGGGGGGTATTCTCGGAGCTGTGTTCTCGACGCGGAAGTAGAGCTTAGCTTATTAGTATGGCATCTATCTCACTTACCCGGCCGTGATCCCCTTAAGGCACTCATATCCACACAGACTCTACAAGGAACTTCGTCAATCGGCAAGGGCCATGATGTAGTCACTAGATAGATGGTATGAAGATGGGAACACGATGGTGACGATACCGTTCCTTTTGTAGCCGCTTTGACCTCTACTCGTCCAATTTAGACATGACAGCTGGTTGCCCCTTCTCGTACAAAGTCCTGACTCACCAAAAGGTCATGCCGCCGATATCACAAGTCCAAGTGGCCCACGGTTGGCTGAAGGCCTGTGCAGCCCCTTAGCACGCCGACACGCGACCGTCATGTTCATGTCTAAAAATTGTGCTTTATTTCTCCTCTGGGTTTGCCCCAGGGCTCAACACCGTGGTATTCAAATGGTATCAAATCAAGCCGAGCAGGCCCCCTGCGGCCAAGGCCTAAGCCAAAGAAATCAATATCGCTTCCTTGGAGCTCCGCTGGTAGATGCAAAGTGGCCTCTCCCCAAAGTTCCTTCATGCAACGCAAAGTTTGTCCGGTATCCTGTACGCCTGTTTTCTCTCTTCCAAAATGTCATTGTAACATGAACGATCCCGTGCCTCCGTGACCAGAGCATTCACCTTCATCAAACCCTCATATCCCCTCTCAATCCCTCTCCGGGGAGTATTGCTTGTAGATCTCCTTCTTCAAATTTTCCAATCGACCTCGCAGATCCAATAGGTCGGCCACTTTTTCCCGCGGCGGGTTGTCCAGCGCCGCAATCTCGTGATGCAAGGCTTCGTACTTCTGATAGTTTGCCTTGAACCTATGCGCCTTGCTCATCACGTCGACCGGCACGCTCTCCACTGCCCGCCGCTTCATGCCCATCTGCTTCTCCTCCCCAATTGCTTTTCGTTTCTTCGTCACCGGCGGCGTGCTGTCCGATTCCAGGTCCGAGGCGTTCGTCGGCGGTGACGAGGCCAGCGGCGAAGATTTGGTAGGAGACCTCTGTATCGTGCTCTTGGCCCGCGCCGGCGGTGGCTGTGTCGGTTGCGCAGGTTGTACAGACTTGACAAACTGCGGCCTGGCGCTCGATCCGGGGAGCGGCTGCTTAGGCTTGATACGTTTTGAAAGAGGGGTTCCTGAACTGGAACTCGAGTCCGACTCCTCTCTTTGCCGCTTCACTGGTGCTTTCTTGGCAGCTTCCTTGCTGGCCGGGCGCGTGTTGACCACCACCGTGTCCTTGGCCTTGTTTGAAGCTGGTTTCTGCTTGATCTCGGGAGCTTCGTCCCCAGATGAGTCTGAGTTAGAGATGATGGCCTGTGAAAGAACGCGTGCGCCTCCCTTGCTTCCGGCTGTTCGAGCCTTTGTAGGCGACGGTTTCTGCGTGGCCGGCTTTGCCTTGGTCCCTCCTATTGCTCGCTTGGCCTCTGCCGGTGTAGCTTTTGTGTGTTTGGAGGCTACCGAGTTCGAGTTTGGTTGTGAGACGCTCTCGCCTGCGGCCTTGCTCCTCTCGCTGTCGCCGCTGTCACCGTCTTCCTTCGAGGAAGAACTCTCCTCGTTTTTCTGAGGCTTGATCTTGGGCGTGGGTGGAGCAGGGCCTTTGGCCAGTTCTGCCTGCAGGCGACTGAGACACTTGCCCTTCCCCCGCTCGTCCTTTGGCAAAAGCCGCTGCCATTCCACCTCGGACGATGAAAGCCTATACTTGTCATACTTTTGTATTGCGGTGTCGATTGCTGTCTGTCGGTCTTCTTGCGATTCGTAGTCGTACCGCCAAACGTCGAGTTCCTTCCAACCAGCCTTCTTCAACGTCCATCTCTCTGTTTCGGAGTTATAATCGGCCGCCTTTTGCAGGATTGGCTGAAAGTCCTCCTTTTTGCCGGGCCACTTTTCTTCCAAGTATTCCGATGTTCGATCCGCAACGGCCAACTCGTGAACCAGAACGAAACGTTGCTCCTTTTTTCGCTCAACAGCCTGCTGTGATGCTGACAAGCCAGGTGTTGTTGTCGGAGACGCTACTGCCCCGAGAGCAGGCGAAGCCGGCATTGACTGGGGAGTGCCGCCGTAACTGGCCTTCAGTTGGCCCGATTTCAGAGTAGTCGCCTTTCTCGATGACGGCAACTTCTCCACCATGAGAACCCTATAGATTTATCAGTGTTTTTGATCGCTTTTGACAGGAAGGTGAATTGCGAATACCGTTCTCGTGACGCGTCGTGTGCGGCCAGACCATTTTGAAGGGCCTCGATATCGGCATCCAGCGTAGACGGCGCCGAGCTCTTGGCATTTGATGCATTTTTGGTCTTGGGCCCAACTTCTTTTCCATTTACCACGGTATTCTTCGTCTTCGAGAGCGGCTCATTCGGTTTCGTGAACACTGAGGTGGCATGTGGTATCCTCTCAGCTTTGCGAGTTGATTCGAATGGACGAGTAAGGTAGAGCTCAAAGGCGACATCGTCACAGGCCTTGGCTATTTGATGGGATTCCGAGCCGTAATGCAGGGTCTGCATAGAGTTTGGGTCAGAGTCGAACAAGTCAAGGCATCAAGTGAGCGAAACAATGCTGGCCAGGTCGAGAAGGTGATCAAGGCTCACAACAGTCTGCCACAACGAAACAACGCCAGGGAGCATGTTTGACTTACAGGGTTCTTCCCCAATTCTAGTTGAGGGCTCTCCCCCCCTGCAACACTGGCGAGCAGACTCTGAATAACATCGTCGTCAAGCGTCAGCGCGAACGCTTGGGGAGGCAGACTTGTAACGTCATCCGGAGATGCTTCCAGCACCAAACCGCCGTCGGGAACTTTGAGGGAGTTCATAACGGCGGTTGTGAGGAGATACGTGACACGATATGCCCGCCCCGTAGAGGAAAATGTCGATTCGAATGGTCGAATATGGCGTCAAGGCAACGATCGTAGATTTGAGTCGAAAGATGAGGGCGGTATGAATGTATCGAAGAGACAACGGAGCACTCGCCGATCCTGATGGGTTTACCGCCGGCCGGGAAGCGAGCTCATGTGCATTCGACGTGAGGATTCGGTCACCATGATCGATGGCTTAAATCGTTTTGTGAGATGTCCAGTGAATAATGAAAAGCGTGCTGAGGAGACGAGAGAGCAGGCCAGCCCCGTCAACAAAGGTGTCGTAATTCAGAGCCAGCGGGCCCTCTCCCCCAAAGGGACAGCAGCTAGCGGAGATTGACACAATGCAAGCCGGAGTACAAATAGGACCGGACAAACAAGAAGATGGAGTGAATCACCATATGAGAAAGGAACAATTCGCATATGGAATGGGCCGAGATGGTGAGGGAGGGACGACACTGCAGAGCTCGGGGATGACGAGAGGAGGGAAGATGATTGAAGGCCCTGGGGAGTCGGAGGGAATGGCTCCAACGCTAGTGGTGCCGTCGAGCGACGATTCAAAGGTTGGGTAAGGTTGAGAGCAGCGGGCAGTGGACCACGCATGGAGGGTGTCTAGGACAGGTCACACAAGGTCCTATCTACTACTACTAGTGCTCCGTACCTTGCCTTTCACTCGTACACCTGCACGCCTGGTAGTACTTGTACGACGCCATAGTACTACTAGTACTAATAGCAATACTTGTAATACCAGCAGTCTTCCAGTACGTCCAAGTAGTGCATACAAGAAGTACATTGCGGTAGGAAACTACTAGTAGAAGCTCCAAGCCACCTTTTTTGTCCAGACGCTTTACCGGTTCGGAGGCGCTGGGAGGTACCTCCGCCACGGTGCTACAGTGGTGGGGGAAGGGCGGTACTCCTTACTTGTACTGCGCTTTTCTGACACACCGGACCTGCCTAGCCTCTAACGGGACGGGAAGGGCCAACCCATTGCACCCACTGCGAACCTGCTACAAGTACATGTGCCTCATGCTGATGTACACACATGTGTTCTCGGGTCTACAGCGGCTCAATTGAGGATGACAGGCAAATAGGTGTCGTTTTTCTCGTGACAAGAAGAGGTGTAGAAAGTGCTGGGGTTTTAGGACTGACTGAGAGAAAACTGAGCACCCGGCGGTTACGTAGTACCTCGTTCAAGCGTGACGCTCGGAAGCAAAATGTTCGACAGCGGTAACTCGGACAAGGCGGCGGCTTTAGCGACAGGGAAGAAGGGTCTCCATACTGGTAGTACTTTGTACAAGTAGCGACGCATGTGCAGACATATGTACCTGCGGTACTGAGTACAGTAGGTAAGTAGGCTCATGGCTGCTAGCGGATGGAGATTCAGCAAGGCACGCGAAGTAACGTCCAGACTTGTATTACTTGTAGACTTGTAGTGTACCAACACCCCTCTCTGCAGCTGAGTATGTATTACATACGGACGAAACGCCGCTTCACGTCGGGTTTATGAGCCGGAACGCTGCATTCCCAGTGTCGGGCGACCTAGCCATCGATTGACGGTTCCAGCACATCTCGCCGGCGTTGTTCGATTTGGCCATGGCGTTTGCCATTCTCTTCCAAAGTCCCCAGTGAGGAGATCCTGTACATAGGGGCACAGAGCATGATTGTCTGAACAAGAAACATCAAACAGGGGTTGGGGGGTACCGGAAGTTCAAACGACACAAGCAGGGATAGACTGCAGGGCAGCGTGTATGTACATAAGGAGTAGGAGTAGCGCCTATTGTTCACTGAATCTAATTATCAGGAGATACCAGGCAAGAATACTTGTATGGAGGGTAGCGAGCGTTTGCACTGCAATTCAGTTCAAGCATAGGA
This sequence comes from Torrubiellomyces zombiae, assembly GCA_018831705.1. Lineage (NCBI taxonomy): Eukaryota > Fungi > Ascomycota > Sordariomycetes > Hypocreales > Ophiocordycipitaceae > Torrubiellomyces > Torrubiellomyces zombiae. Next base: position 9,333 of record JADHZA010000133.1, read on the forward strand.
GTGCAAGCAATACTTACCTACGCGATGCACGAGATGCCTCTCTCCATACTCATCAGCAGCGTCGGCCGACAACCCCGAGCCTGGCAATGAATGACCCATGTTGTCAGTAGTAATGCTACAGATAATTACGAGCATGCTGCGAACGGGTGCAAGGTTTTCTCAACTTCATTTTATCAGCTGCTGGGCTCATATAGTGACTTCGAGATGTGTTCCCCTCCCATCTGGTCTTCACCTAATTAGGAGTAGCCATCCTCCGAGAACGAGAAGCCTGGTCGCTTGCCTATCGAGTTTGTTGCCTGTCTCCGCAGGACCGGCACCTGTCAGCAACCTCCCATGAGAGAAAAGTAATCACTCGCATCATCAATGAGCTCTTGATCGTTTGCCAAGGCACACGATCTAACGTCTCCCTTGACGTGAACGAAAACCTGTGCTAGCGGGGAGCTGTGGCCTCCGGAAGGGTCCCGACGGAGACCATTCTGATTCATTTCCACACCTGTGACGCCTCGTTTTCACCACCGGTACGGAGTAATTATAAATGACGACTGCCGACGGTCCGCCGCGAATTGAGGAAAGAAACCTTCGATAACCTTGAAGGTCCGTGGCCCCGTCAACCATGACCGAACTTCCGACGAAAAAAAGTACGTATGTTTGGAACCAACAAGTGCTTTGACTGCGGAAGACCATTCCTCCCCAACGTGGCGGGCGATGCCCTTTGCTTGATCGGGCACTTACAACAACCCCCGTACCCCTGTCACGTTGCCTTGGGCCAGGGCCAGGAGCCGCCGCCCTACCGCGGAAGCTCATCGAGTCGTAATATGCCCCCGGCTTGCTTGCCTGTGGATTCACGTGCGCGCCGCGCCAGTCTTCGCCCAGCAACCGAACGTTGGCCCCGAAGGAGACGAGGGAGACGGTGCAACAATCGCATCGCTTTCGGGACGGGAAAGTAGTCACTAGCCCATCCATGTGCCACCTGGGGATCCAAGCAAGCAAGGCGACGAGCAAAAGCAGGCCGCGCGATGAAGACACTCGTGTCACAACAAGTGAGTACTTGTCACTAACAGGACGAGGAAGCTTGGCAAGCTTGATTGACCCCGTCGCAATCCCTTGTTGGCCACCTTTGACAACTATTTGATCCTTCTTCCTTCTAGACCACCACGCAGGTGTCTACTTGTAAGTTGTAATACCATGGCGTGCATGGTAAGCAGTACCCGCAAAATAAGCGACGCTTCGGTGACTGGCACTCGATGGCATGTCGAACCCACCGAGGCCCTACCAACAAGTATGTATGTATGTACATACCGTATCCTGCGGATTCCCTTCGACAGGGTTTCTCTGCCCGTGAAGGCGTTGGCATGGTGCGATCCCGGGGGCGACAGCCTCATCGATTCTGGGCAACGGCACCGTCGTACATGCAAGTATACTCTGGGTATGTACAAATGGTAGCATCCCGCTCACGAGACGGCGTGTGGCTGGCTCAAGAAACCCTTTTTTTCTGAATCACCATGGAGAGATGCAAATATGCGCAGAGACAGGTCAATCCGCCATCGGCAGGCCCCTGACACAAGACAGAAGCGAGCTGATTACTCACTCCTCGACCAACAAATCAAGACGAAACCAAGGTTCAACTAGGGTATCAGGAAATTCCATCTGCCCATCATCGGACCCTGCCCGGGATGGCGGTCGCATTGCGTTTCATGAAAGAATAGAACCCATGCGCTGCATCTTGCCGTACTAATAGAAGCATGAACCTTTCAGTCATATTTGCAGCACGGGACCCCCCCACGGCCCTCATTCACCAAGACCTGAGCGCCAGGACGTCTTTGCTTGCTAGGTAATACAAATCGCAATTAAACATACCAGTATCACTGACCCAGATTCTCGGTGTACCTCGGCTGTGTGCGGGTATAATAGAACGGTGAGGAGATGATTAAACAAGTTAGTGATGACAAGTAGTATCCATGCATCTATGACCTACCTAACGAGGTAAAATGTCGTGGAATGACTTGCTGCGGGCTGCTCCGGAGGAACAACCTGTGCATACATGCACGCACAAGCAATACCTGGTCCGCGTCCCACGAGAAGCGCAGCAGGCGGGTGTGTCTTACAAATACGTCGATCCATCCCCCTCTCCCGACTGTGCATGGCATGGGGCCAGAGCGCTCCTGGATGTTCAGATTCTCGCAAGGCTCGTGCCATCCACATGAACGAAGAAGGGTGACGAGGCACAGGCACAGATGGGGGCTGAACAACCATCATCGAAACGACCCCTTCCCGTCATGCGACCAGCGGCGACTGCGGTAGTAGTACCTGAGCCGGTGGTTTGCTCGGATTGGCCGTTCAAATCGCGTTTTTACGCTTTCGCATAGACCGGGCCGGACACTACTGGTAGGAGGCGAGGGAACGGACCGAAGAGGCAACTCACGACCACTCACGTGCGGACCTGAATGGGTGCTACAACGCAGAATTCACACACTTTCTTCATCGGGATGCAAGCCAGTCACCCTCCCTGCATAAAGAGGAAGCTGGGGCTGGGCTCAGCACTAGCTGGTTTCTCTTCGCACCGCTCTTGAAAGGTCGTGTTTGTGCACTGTATTCATTGGTGTCCATTGGCATGTCTCATCGGAGAAACCGACTCTCGCAACCATGGATGTACATACATTCGAAGACTAAGACGGTCATGAACCAAACAACAGCTTTTGCGGAATGTGATGCGGCTTGCATAGTCGGTGCTGTCCGTTCTTCAGTCGCTTGCCGTCATCCGGCAGCTTTCACCGAGACTTGTTCTAGAGAGAGGAGAGGCACGATTCTTGCAGATCAATGAGGGTGAAAGCACCCGGTCTCAGTCAGTGGTCACTGGGATGCGACCAAGCGCAGGTGTGGCTTCCGGTCGGGTCTAAGGCTTACCTACAAGTATTACCTAGCAGTGGCATCGTACTCGGGGCACGATAGTATGCACATGCACGAGCAACGTGGTTCTGGTCATTGGAATCGTGACGAGACAGGCTTTGCTGCACTTTCGACCAGGTATTCGTTTGCCACACCAAGTCTTTGCTTGCATTGATGATTGACGATCCATTCCGAGCCTACCAAGGCGGCCCACGGGGCGGGTGCACAATACAACACGTGTGTGTATGGATTGGCAATTAGTCGCTCGATTGGGCCCCCACGAGACGAAACGGTTCTTTTAAGGCAGCAGGTCAGCTCGGCCTTGGAAGAAAGAGTCCAGGTCATTTAGACAAATCACGTCATCCCTTGTTGAGGGACCATGATGACGAAGGGGCAGCCCAAGACATGAACGATGACGCTTATGTACATACATGTAGTCGGGCTCAACGCTCGTGAGAAAGGTGAACCGCAAGAGGCTTACCAATGCTTATATCCGTTGCAGATATTCATGTAGTACTACATGCTCATTGCAGGCCGAGCCAAGACCGATGACTGTACATACAGGATCACGAGGGGTCAAGGTTGGGGCGCTGGGCAGCATGCACCCAAGCCGTTTGATGCCAGCCGCTCGGATCTCCCTTTTCGTCTAATGTCTTGCGCACGTGTATCTATCTGCCCATGTACGTGGTGTAATAAAAGTAGATGAGAATGACACTGGATGCAAGAGGTACGCTGGTACCACTCTAACCTCGTACATACAAGTCCCAGTCTTCCCTCGGAGCTGATGGTGGTGCGTGCGCAAATAAAGGGTCAGACATATAAGACAGCCAGATCTGATATATCATGGCGCCCTTTGTCGCCTAGAGAGGGGTCGATGAGTGGGTGACAGGATCGAGGTGAGCCAGGGAGGCACAGGGTAATGGCGATAATATTGATGTCATGGTCGCTGAGGTCCAGGCATCCGTTTCAGAACTCTTCCGTAAATAATATACATGGCACTGATATAAATACTATTTTCCAAATTCAACAATCCGGAATCGGTGAGCAGTTTACCTTGCCGACATGTCATCCAAGGCCGTCGCTGAGTTACTTATCACACTCGGACGTACATACAAGCACACGGAAAGCTTTCGGAACCAATTGTCGGAGTGATATCACGACAGCTGCAGTTCTCCGTGCATGTACGCACCCGACTGTCGGCATTCTTTCCGCCCATCTGAGAACCAATCCATGAGTGATTCCGTTCGTATCTGCTTCCATGCGTTTGTTTGTATGTTCATACTTCTGTATGTATGTACAGGCTATCTTTGGCAGCTGCCGGCAAGGCAGCAACAACAAGCCACCATGGTCCGCGGGACCGGGAGGAACAGAAACACTTGGTCCAGGGCTATCCGGACCCGTTCCTACGTCCACTGACTACTAGTCACTACTGGCACTAGTACGACGAAGAGACCGGTGGACAGAGAGAAGAGAGACCCGGAAACCAATGCAGTGAGCGAGTGTGATGCATAGAGCTGTCCCCCACACTGTTCGTCTCGGCTTTTTTTGTGAGTTCTGATGGCGCTCACGAACATTCCAGCGCAAAAGTTAGTTTGAAGTGTAGGCGAAATTGGTGGTGGGTGGATGGCACGATGGGGTTCTTTTTTTCCTGCCAACATTCGTACGCCACAGTCAGCCAGCCACACGTCACTCCGGGCTTCACCGGGCCTGGGCGGTTGGATGTAATACACGCACACACGTAATGACAGGGCCATTGTATTCGATTCATACCAGGATACACCGAAGCATCTGTCGGTTGCTCTGTCACGAGTGAGCCGTTGAAGATGCGGTGGTGGTGGTAGCCCTAGCAGAGTTCGTGGCCAAGTCTCGCACTTGATCGGTCACTCTGCTCTTACGTAGGTATTATGTATGTACGTACTTGCAAGACGACGCCGCGGCCCGCGTGTTCAAGGGCGACCAGGTTCGTGCCAAGCAAAATCTGTTTCTCGTTGCATACCCGCGCTGCTCGCCTTGGCCTACAAGTGTTTCCAAATAACTGTGCGTAAGAGAGGAAACAACACTCAGATGGCAGGCAGCCTGAGCTCCCTTGGAAGTGGCAGAATGGTTATACATACACACATGTAGGCATCTACCATCTCGATTGTTCGCAAAGAACAGAAAGGAACGACAAACTGCATTGTTGCATCGGGAAATCCGGACGAGTTTAATGTACGTATGTACATACATACATGCGGCAACATACATACCTTGTACCCGTCCCCGAACGTTTTGACCTACCTACCGGACTCGGACGCCCCGTGATGAACACCCACCCATTCTCTCTCGAGGCTTGTTGACGTTGCATCGGCTGCCATATCTGGCTGTCATGTATGCATGTATCGCGTGAGGACAAGTCAAGTACGTATTACTTGCAGTGTATGTAATACAGATGATAGTAGAGTTGGGCTGACGTCCCGTTCATGGGCACTCGCTCGCTTGCTCACTTTTTGACACTCCTCCCTTCCAATCCTTGGTAATTGATACTTGTAGCAGCCTGTTGCAGCTCTGAGTCTGACTGACAAGTCGTGGGGGTTTCGATCCGGCCCGTTCTCCCCACCGCCCGCCTCCACTTGCCTCTCACACCTGTCAGCCATCCCTGTGCCTCGTCCACGCCACATGAGCTCGTCTGTCGTTCTTTTGTCTCGGTCAAGGGTCTGGTCGAGAGCCACTCTTCCTTGAAGGAGATCGTCTCTGGCTGCTGCTACTGCTCATGTCGGATGGTCCGGGCACACCGTACGTCAAGACATGCTGTCAGCAATACAGGAGTCGTCATACATGTCTGTTTCTCTGGAGTGGCTCTCCCCTGCCAGCATATAAAGTGCCTTACAGGGAATTGAAAGCGATCGTTACGTGGTGATCCACGGCTACTTATCGTGCCCACAACAGAATGATGAAACGTGCTTTAACAGATACCCAGGGCTCAGGTCAAAAGACTTGCTTTGTTCTACCACATTTGTCCAACGGTCCTAGATTGAACTCCAATCACACCCTCGTACATGCATCATTTTGTGTCGCGTAAAAGTTGTAAACAGGCAACGATGTCTATCCCACCCACCTCCTTGCGCTCTTGAAAAGCCGTATCCAGGGTCCGTATGCTCCCCACTCTTCCAAAGCTTCCGGCGGCGCATAGCTCGAGGTGTCCGCGAGAATCGTTCGCTCAGGGTGCGGCATCATGGCTACCACACGACCGTCTCGGCTCGAGACGCCAGCAACGCCTTCGGGGCTGCCGTTGGGGTTGTAAGGATATTTCGTCGTAACTTTGAGATGGTTGTCGACGTAGCGCATAGGAATCATGCCCGCGTTGGCCAGCTCGTTGAGAGAATTTGGAGACGAGAATTTGGCCTTGCCCTCGCCGTGGGAAACGACTACGGGGAAAGAGGACCCATTCATCCCGTGGAAGAAGACCGAGGGCTTGTCTTCGCTCTCGCTGATTGTCACCATGCTGTAACGACCTTCGAACTGCTGGCTATCGTTATGCACGAACGTCGGCCAGTGCTCTGTCCCTGGTATAAGCTCTTGAATCCTCGTTAACAGTTGGCAGCCGTTGCACACGCCAAGAGCAAATGTGTCGGGCCTCTTGAAGAAGTTGGAGACTTCGTGTCTCGCCTTTTCATGCATCAGAATAGACTTTGCCCAACCCTGACCGGCGCCTAGCACATCGCCGTATGAAAATCCACCGGGTGCTGCCAAGCCGGTAAAGTCGGCCAGAGATCGACCATCCAGTATGTCCGTCATGTGGATATCGACGGGCTCGAATCCGGCAGCTTTGAAAGCGAAGGCTAGTTCGGCGTGTCCGTTGACGCCCTGCTCTCGGAGAACCGCCACACGCGGCGTCTTGGCAAAAATGCCAGTGATGGTAGAAGTGAGCGGCAACACGTTCTCGGCCGGGGAGAATGTCAGTTTGTACGATATACCCGGATCCTCGATAGCAGTGATAGATGAGTACTCAGAGTCTGCGCACTCAGGGTTGTCGCGCAGTCGTTGCATCTGGTAGGATGTCTTGGACCACCATTGCTGCATTTCAACCCGGTCGAGAGACGCAAATATGTTTGCGCCATGGCGAATGGTGAGCGTCTGTTTCGACTTGGGCTTTACGACACCAAATGTTCGAATGAGCCCCGCGGGTGGTCCGCAAGTAGCAAAGCACCGCTTGAAGTTGATCTCGTCGGATGCTCGTACTTGGAAGACAGCGCCCAGTTCTTCGTTGAACAATGCCTCGATCATATCGGTGGTACCCGAGGACGCCGATATACCATCCATCATTATATCGACGCCACAATGGCCAGCAAACATCATCTCGGCGATGGTCGTGATCAGGCCTCCATCCGATCGGTCATGGTACGCCAGGACCACACCACTCTTGTGAAGCTGCGAAAGCGCATCGAAGTAATCCGTGATTAGGTCAAAGTTCTTCATATCCGGTGCTTTGTTGCCGATTTCACCCAGAGATTGCGCCAATGCTGAACCGCCCATGCTTCGTCGTCCTTCCGCGAGGTCGACAAACATTAGAATCGTTTCTCCCACATCCTCTACCCTTCGTAGTTCAGGAGTCCATGTATTCCTGATGTCATCAACAACTGTGAATGCGGAGATGGCTACCGAAACTGGAGCAGTCACGCTCTTTGTGACATTGTTGTCCCTCCAAACCGCTTTCATTGATGTGGAGTCTTTGCCCACGGGGATGCTCACGTTGAGTTCGGGGCACATCTCCATGCCAATAGCTTTGACGGCTTCGTAAAGAGCAGCTCCTTCACCAGGATGACCCACGGCGGCCATCCAATTGGCAGACAGCTTAACCCGTCGGAGATCCCCTTTCAGATCGGCAGCTCCCAGATTTAGCAGACTTTCTGCGACGGCCATCCTGGCTGATGCTGCTGGATTGATCAGCGCGAGGGTTGGCTTCTCACCCATCGCCATGGCTTCACCAGTTCTTTGTCTCCCCTCCAGATGAAAGGAAGTCGCTGTCACAGCAACGTCTGCAACGGGCGTCTGCCATGGGCCAACCATTTGATCCCTTGCCGTGAGGCCTCCAACAGTTCGGTCGCCAATCGTGATTAAGAAGGATTTTGAGCCAACTGCCGGTAATGAGAAAACACGCTCGGCTGCTTTGTTGATCAGGGTGGAATTGTCCAGCTCGGCACCAAGCGCGGTGCGAAGACTAGCCAGGGCATCAAATGGCGGGAAATTGGTTGCTCTCGTCGAATCGCTTCGCTCCTGCTGGCGTTTGGGCGGGAATAAAGCGTCCATCGGCAGATCTATCGGTCGTGGACACGCAGGCGATTCCCGATCAGTCAATACGAGCGCTAGATCTCTGTTCGCATCGCCAGCGATGACGGAGCCAACGTCAGAAAATCCGCAACGCTCTCTGCGGCAAATGCTGGCGAAGCGACCCAGGTTCTCGAAGTTGATGAGTAGCACATAACGCTCCTGTGCTTCATTGCACCAAATTTGTAGGGGGCTCATGCTCCTGTCGGCACTCTCGACTTGACGGAGCTCGAAATTGCCACCGAAACCCGCGTCTTTGACAACTGCATCGCGGGTCAGCGATTGTGCTTTTGGATTGCGTTGTATGCTTGGAGAGATTCGTTGCGATCGACTTACGTTCAGGTAAAGCATTTGACAAACCACCAGCGCCGACATCGTGAATCATGGCGATCGGATTATGTTCGCCCAACGCCGTACAAGTGTTGATGACCATTTGCGCTCGTCTCTCCATCTATTGAGACTTTAGCCTCGACTCAGACCTCCTTCAAACATAACTCTTACCTCCGGATTGCCGCGCTGAACGCTATTAAAATCCAAGTCTGCGTTGCCTTCTCCAGACGCATTGCTAGATGCAGCGCCGCCGCCGAGGCCGATCAACATGGCCGGACCACCGAGCACGATGACATGAGCTCCCTCTTTCACGAAACGCTCTTCCTTGAGAGCGTTTGAAGGTCGAACGGTGCCAACGCCACCAGCCAACATGATTGGTTTATGGTAGCCACGCCAAGCATTCTTGGCTATGCCCGATTGTTCTCCCACTTCGGGTGTGAGGAGAGTCCGGAAGCAACCAGTGAGACATGGCCGTCCAAATTCATTGTTGAAACGTGCGCTGCCAATGGGGGCCTCGAGCATAATATCGAGGCTACTGGCATAATGACTTGGGCGACCGATGTCTGTCTCCCACGGGGCGAGATTATCGGGTATCAGGAGATCAGAGACCCAAAACCCACAGAGGCCGCCTTTTGTTGCGGACCCCCGTCCGACTGCTGCTTCGTCCCGGATTTCACCTCCAGAGCCAGTAGCAGCACCAGGAAAAGGGCTGCGAGTGATTGATGTCAGAAAAATTGCATCTACCTTGACGCAAGTATGCCGGATTATGGGTGCAAGATTGTACTTACGAGATAGCCGTGGGATGGTTGTGTGTCTGTGTGAGAGAGTCTTCAGCGAACCCATGTCGACAAGGATTGTTTCCATGACATCTTGGAGACTAACCTCAACCTTTGCTAGGATGTGCACCACTTCGGGTGTAAGTTTCCAGGAACCAGTAGAGTAGTCAGGCGACCAGAAATTGGCAGCTTCGCCCTGAAGCACGGCAGCATTGTCACTATACGCCGAGACGGTGAAGTCGGGTGTTTTCTTATGGGTGTTGCGGATCATTTCAAAAAGGCTCTGATCTTGCTGGACTCCATCGATTGTCCAATTAGCGTTGAAGACCTTGTGACGACAATGCCTTTGAGTATAATATTAGCATGAGCCGAGGTCGCAAACAAGAAGGGTTCCACGCGGGCATACTCGGAATTGACTTGAGCAAACATGAAAAGCTCGACATCGTGAGGCGGCCTTCCGAGATTTTTGAAGACCTCAACAAGATATCTCATCTCCGATTCGTCCAAGCTTAATCCCTTCTCCTTGTTGTAATCGCGTAGGGTACTCAAAGGGTCCTTGTCGTCCGAGAAGATGTCGACCACAACGAGAGGAGCCGGGTGGCCGTTGGCAAACATGGCGTCAAGAGACGGCTTTTCGAGGGCAAAAGTCTCCGTCATACGATCGTAAAGCACATCCCGAAAGGTCTCCTCCTGTGCATTGGAGTTTGAACCTTCGAACTCCACCAGTATGAGCCGGCCTTTTTCTATGCGGCGAACGCTGTTCCTCAGTCCGCAAACATGAGCGATACTCGTCGCCTGCGAGCTCCATGGTGAGAGGTATCGAGGCGTGGTGTATACGGTGATTGCATTGCTTGTGACTTCAGTTGCAAGAAGCGGTTCAGAGTCGACGTCTTGCAGCAGTGTCGTGACCTGTGCGAGGATAGTCTTGTCGGTGGATGCGAGATCGACATAATACACCCATTGGCCACGAATTTTCTTGATAGCGTGCGGGCTCAATTTGTTGGCACGAGCCCTGAGTTCTTGCGATTCCGATTCGGTGAAGCACGAGCCCCCGACAAGAGTCTCGTGCGGCATTGTGAGCGCGGTGCCGCTGAGGCAGATTGGCACATGAACTGTGCCGTCGTGGCCGTGAAACCGTGACAACCAACGGATGTCGTGCAAAATAAGTTTGCCCCTCCTCCAACTCGCATCTATCGATGGAGGGGCACAAGTTGTCCGGCCCGGCCTTAGTCCGACTAACCTACTAACCGGTGCCTGGCACGTGGGTGAGTGGTGGGTGGGTGGATGTTCTTGTTGAAGGGTCCGTGGGGTCCAAAGCTATGCCTCCTTGTCACTTGTCGAACAAAGTGATGATCTTCTTCTCCACAAAGAGTTCATCTCTCCTTTCTGCCAAAAGATGTCTTCTGAACTCATGGAACCACACAAGAGACTCGTGTTCATTTCCTTACCGTTTGAACATGACATCGTACAAGCTGTTTTCAGCCAAAGTTACCCCATATACTCCCGGTGCAGACTCTTTGTCGATCCACTCGATGTTGTTCACGGTGACTCCCGCGAACCTGTTCGTGACGAGCACAGGCTTGAGGCAGCGTGTCGAACCGCACTTCTCAGTGAACGACGGTTTCTTTGATGTGTAGTCTTGACGTAGCATAAATATTCGTGGCATACCCCTTTTCCATTGATGCCAAAACCCGCGTCATCATCACGAAATCCACCGCTAAGAGCAGCTAAGTTGCCGGACCGACTTCGATCGTTCTGCCATTGAAGCATTTTGAAACCCACTCGCTCAAACAAAAAACCATTTCACCTCATCGAAATGCCTTCGTACAAGGTATACAAGGCGCAGATGGTGGACGATACTTGTGGCGGCAGCCATGTTGGCATATTTGTCTTCAAAGGTTCCGATCCGGGCATTCTTTTCCAGGTCCGTGGGAGAATTGGAGTCTTCTCTACGGACTATAGCCGATCCCCTCAAAACATGTTGATGCTTCAGTCTTTTGGAGAGATCTCGGACGTCGGCATTCCCCTCTTAGAATCCATTTGTCGTACTATATCAGCCTCACTACGCATAGACAGCGGAGAAAGTTGCCAGTGCCATCAATGGGCGTTCGACGCAGCTACCACTATCGGCAGCTCAGGAATCTGTTCGTAAGCTTGGAGTGGCAAACCTTGAAGGGCTGAGCCGTCTCTACAGGCTTCACAAGTGGGTCAAGCTTAATGAGCGGAGAACTTCGAAGTGGCTAACGATTTGATCACACTAGTGAGGCAAGCATTTTGCGATATTGGCAGGGTTCATGCTTGGCTCACTCTCCGACGTGCTCTCATGGTGTGGAGAGCGGCTGATCAAAGCGATGGACATGGTGATAGTGCTACAAGTAGAAATGGCATCACGTTCCTCTCTGCTCGTTCAACTGCTGTCGGACCTACCTGCAGTGAGGACTGGTAGTGGCTATCTTGACTGTCGGCGACACATTGCCGTTGCGGTTCGTCCCCTACCTCGTGATGGCGTCATCCATGATGGTAAGCATGCATGCATACAACGTAGCAATCAAATCATGTCTCCGTTGTTCGGACACGAGGAGAATTGAAGTCGTGCGAGAGGCTGCACGTAGCCATGAAACGGGCATTGTTTTAAAGGTTCGCGAACCAAGTCTCGACCCTACCTAAGCAGGGTAGGTGTGATCGAGCCCATGCGGGCCCGTGGTGCCAGCTGCGCCCGACATGGAGCTGACCAATCTTTTATGCACCTTTATTTTCTCGCACGGCCGTCACTCGACGCGTCAAGCACAGCTTGGGCGTTGCGCGGAAACACCGGCCTGCTTCTCGGCGACCAATGCGACCATGCTAGTGTCTACAATAGTCTATCAGCATGTGAAAGCAGAGGAGAATCTAGCACGGGCGTCGTCAGCATCGCCCAATCAGGTCGATTCGACAGGCACCAAGAGACGCCTCGAACGGGCTGCCGCCTCCTTCACAATGCAGGCCTACCTGGCTTCGATTGAACTGGAGCACGGCTAGTACATACCGTACAGCACCTAGCAGGTAATTATTGGTAGTACCAGGGTGAATTGCCGGTTCGACAGGCACCTGTGTACGTGGTCGCGTGCGCTAGCTCGACAATTTTTTTGATACCCGGCCTGACATCTTCGATTTCTCCAGCATCTCGAGCCTGCCCGTCTCACGTCAGCCCTTAATTGCACTGCATGCATACATACATACATACATACATGCATACATGCATACATACCGGCCGACGCGTGGCCCCTACACTGTCCCTTTTCAAGACGATTGCATCTAGATACTCCGTACGTCCAGCTAGTGGCGGAACTAGTGGTGTTTGATCTTCTCGGCTCTTATTTAAAGTTGCGGGATATCCCATTGTTCGGTCAAGATCTTTCCATCCAGATCAACTTGTTTGCACTCACTGCTTTTACTGTTTGCACATGACTCGATTGATTCGTGATATTCACTTTTGCCTGTTTGGATATTGAAGCACAAGTATTCAGCCAGAGCATCATCTGCGACTACGAGACATCCTACTCTCGCTTTCCAATACTCCCCGGGCTCATAGCGTCACTCACGCCTGACTATCCCATCTTTTGCAAAAGCATACGCCATGAGCGGAACAAACGTCCCCTCGAATAGTAATGTGCGTCCTTGGCATCTGGATCGGAGAAGCAAATGCAATGATACTGACTCACATCACAAGGGCGCGTCAAGCCCTACTCAAACTCATCGCAAGCGTTCCTCCAACCCGTACCAACCTGTGATCGATGAAAACTCCAATGTCGGCCGATTTAAAATCATCGAATCGACCTTGCGTGGTCAGTTTTGTCTTTCCATCACTCCATGCTCCTCCGATCTCACATCCCGCTGACGCAATTGCATGACAGAGGGCGAGCAATTCGCCAACGCCTACTTCGACACTGAGACCAAGATCAAAATGTACGTATACCTTCAACTCTGGTCAATTCCAATCTTCTCCCTTTTCTCAATGTCTTGACCACTCAAATATTGACTTTCTTTTTCCAGCGCCAAGGGTGTGTCCGATACCGCTCCGATCCTCGAGCTGTTCAAGCTTGCTGACCCACGGTGCAGCTCTCGATGCATTCGGTGTTGACTACATCGAACTAACGTCTCCCGCTGCCTCTGAGCAGTCACGTAATGACTGCATGGCCATCTGCAAGCTTGGTCTCAAGGTATGCAATTTCTTGTGTAACCTGGTACTCAGTTTTACTGACCGCTCGACATTTAGGCCAAGATTCTCACTCGTGAGTTCAGTCGGGCTTACCTGTAGCCCGTTCCGAAGTTGACTCCTCTTTGCAGATGTGCGATGTGACATGAGAGATGCACAGCTGGCGGTCGACACTGGTGTTGATGGCCTGGACATTGTCATTGGCACGTCAAGCTTTCTGCGAGAGCATAGCCATGGAAAGGACATGGCCTATATCACTAAGACGGCCCTTGAGGTGATTGAATTCGTCAAGTCCAAGGGCTTGGAAGTCAGATGTATGGTGTCCATTCATGTTGCTGCCTGGGGACCCTCGCTTACAAACTTCACAGTTTCCAGCGAGGATTCGTTCCGATCCGATCTTGTGGACCTTTTATCCCTTTATCAAGCCGTTGACAGGGCTGGTGTGGGCAGAGTTGGTGTTGCAGACACTGTGGGATGTGCTTCTCCCCGTCAAGTGTACGATGTGAGTTACTTGCGACTACTATGGAACACTACGCGATTGTCACTTGAGAGAGCTAACATGAACTGCAGCTTGTGAGAACACTGCGATCTGTCGTGGGTAAGCTACTGGTTCACCGATCGTTCTCATCGAGCTTTGTCTGACCAAACATAAGGATGCGACATCGAGACGCACTTCCACGATGACACTGGATGCAGTATTGCCAACGCGTGAGCCCTTATTGTCCCGATCTGGCAGACTGCTCACATGGCTGACATTACTATAGTTACTGTGCTCTCGAAGCGGGCGCCACACACATTGACGTCAGCGTTTTGGGAAGTAAGTAATATGCTTGGGTCTCAATGGCCAATTCAGCGACTACGTGGACTAACAGTGTCTAGTCGGTGAGAGAAATGGCATCACACCGCTTGGCGGTCTGATGGCAAAGATGGTCGTCGCAAGTCCTGAATATGTGAAGAGCAAGTACAAGCTTCACATGATCAAGGAGGTATGGGAACTTTGGTGCTAGCGCGGGCTTGTCGTATCGGATTTGAGCTGACGCTGGACAACAGATCGAGGACATGGTTGCTGAGGCTGTCGAGGTCAACACGCCCTTCAATAACCCGATAACAGGCTTCTGTGCCTTCACTCACAAGGCCGGCATTCATGCGAAGGCCATCCTCAACAACCCCGAAACGTATGAGATCCTCAATCCCGCCGACTTTGGTCTCACCCGCTACGTCCACTTCGCGTCACGCCTGACGGGATGGAATGCGGTCAAGACCCGTGTGGGTCAGCTGGGATTGGCCATGACGGATGACCAAGTCAAGCAAGTGTACGTTTGGGGCATGACGCTGTCAATGGAAAACTTGGCGCTAACGAGTGTACGGCAGGACTGCTAAGATCAAGGCTTTGGCTGATGTACGACCCATCGCGATCGATGATGCCGATTCCATCATTAGGTCTTTCCACTTGGATCTTCAAGGTGCATCGCAGGCCTCAAATGGCGAGAACGGTGTGGCCTCGGTGCATGGCGAGAATGGTGTGGCTCCCGTGCATGGCGAGAATGGTGCGGCTTCTGTACATGGCGAGAACGGTGTGCCTTCTGTGCATGGCCAGAATGGTGTGCCTGTCGTGAATGGCAACGCCATCACTGCATAAATGGTGTCTACGAGCCAGGCAGGGAGACGAACCTCTCTTCCAAACAAGGGGTCCGATTCGATGGATAAAAATTACGACGCTTCCGAATGGTCTGTATTTAGGCGTTAAAGCTTTGCATAAGGTCACGACAGCGAAATTGAAGTCTTCTGCTATTTGCACCATGTTTGGGCAGCAATGCGATACTCTGATGCTAGCCCAATGTATGATAGCAAGAGGCATATCCTAGCCTGACCTTTGGGTCTGGCAGTTAGTGTAGTGCAATGGACACAGACGACACATCCTTTTATGCATATCAAGTCTCGACGGGAGTTGGTTTAGGAGTCACGGAGTCAAGCCATGGCCAAGTCGTGTTGATGCCAACTTCATCATGCTCTCTCAGAGTCATGCTAGCGGCGTGAAAGATCGCCTAGTTGATCTCAGGAGAAGATCCCAGGAAACGATGGAGCGGCGGAAGGGTGGAATCCAACGGTGAGACGGCATCTTGCCCGAATGTGCCGGCCAACAACGGGAAGTTTTAGCTTAGTTTGGCTACGGACGCATGAGCTCTATTTGCCGTAGCTGTAGCTGCATATGCAAGTCATCACCTCATTGCGCGGCGGTGGTTGAAAGACGGAATAAAAAAATAGAGCGCATCATGGAGCCGTTGCTTGTTTTCACTTGTTCATTCGTTTCCTCGTCATTGAAAATGCTACGTAGCGTGGCAGCTTCAGAATGTTGCTAGCCAAATTAGGGGACTTACAAGCGGGTGTGGCCAGAAGAGGCGAGCGCCACAGTGAAGTTTGGTGGTCTGCGTCCTAGGTGCCGGCCGATGCTTGAATGTCCATATCTAAACTGGGCCATGTCCGTGGCTAGCTGGCACTGGCTGGCTGGCTGCCCGAGGCACCACGCGAGCTCGGCAGGAGGGTGGAGAGGCAACCCGTGGCTCCGTGGCACCGTGGCACCGTACCATCGATAGCGGGAAGAAAACGCTGATTTGATCCCTGCTGGTGCGTTCAAATTGCCCCCGTCCAGCTTGCCAGTGCCCCTCACCACCCACTCACCCACCTCACAACCCTCCGAGCCGAAATTCTTCTTTGGCCACGCCCTGGTGGCCTGCGTCCTCACCCACTCGCGTTTGTCCACCCCTGCTTCACCCCTCCAGGGGTCCGGCAAAAGAGGCCGAGACGACATCAGTCGCTCGGGTCTAGCCCTGAATGTGGAGGAGCAGTAATACGAGATCTGCGAGCCTCCAAATGGGAGAACTTTTGGTGAGCGCTGCCCTCGGATGAGGCGACAATGGCCTCATGGCGGCCCCTTCAAGTTGCTGCCATGAGATAAACGACGAGGGCTTCGAAGCAATGTTAATCATGGCGCACCCTTGACCACCGTTGTCAACCTTCCTTGGGGAGACATCTGCTCAATTCAACTGCCCGCCTCTTCCTCACCATCCGTCGGCTCTGGTGCCGATGCCGGCCAAGAAGATGATGCTCCCTGCGCTGCTCGTCACCACGCTGATCGCTCTGGTCACGGCCCTAGCGGATACAGACACGATTACGTGGGGAGGGGATAACTCCCGCTCCGGATATCAGACGTAAGTGCTGCCATCCGACATCTGTACCTGTACCGCCAAGTGAATTATGCGGAAGATGTGTCTTGGAGGCCGATCTGCTTCCCGTGCGGGATCAACGTCGGACAGCAGCACAAGCCACCGGCAGGCCATGGATTGTAGTTGCTAACCCGCCGCCTGCATTAGCAATCATGATATGAACCCGACCGTTGTCGCCAGCGCTCAATTCGGCCAGCTTTTCAGGACACATTTGCCCGCCGTATACAACGGACAACCAGAGCAAATCTTCTCCCAGCCGCTCGTTTACACCCCGAACGGCAGCGGAAAACAATATGTTTTCCTCGCGACGACGCTAAACAACGTATATAAGCTCGATGCCAAGACGGGTGAAATACTGGCCTCACGTAACTTGCATATACCCTTCAATGCAGCCGATCTCGAGGGATGTGTCGATATCAACCCGGCCATCGGAGTTACGGCTACTGGCGTCATAGATCCAGCCACCGACACTCTTTACCTCACGTCCAAAACGTATGCCGATCAGAGCGGTGGCGAGAAGCCTCAGGGTCGCTCGGCTGGCCGCTACTACATTCACGCGCTCAACGTAAACGACCTGACTGAGAGACCAAACTTCCCCGTCAACCTCGAGGGAATCCTTGCTCGCAACAATGCGGAACGAATGTTCACTGGTGGTATCCACCATCAACGACCCGGCTTGTTGCATACCGGGAAGTACATCTACGCCGCGTTTGCCTCACACTGCGTGCAGTACAACTTCACCGGCTGGGTCATTGGTTGGGACAAGACAACCGGAGACATCGTCGAGCGCTGGTCTACAGAGGGCAAGGGGGTTGGAAACACCGTCAGAGGGGGCGGGATCTGGATGTCCGGCGGTGGCCTTGCTTCCGACGATGCCGGGTCCATCTTTCTCGCTACAGGTAACGGGTATGCCTCGCAACTTAGCAATGTTCCCGTCCAGGGATTTACGCCGCCTACATCATTGGAGGAAGCTGCCTTGCACATGACCGTCAACCCCGATGGCAGCCTCAACCTTGTCGACTTCTTCATGCCTTGGGAGAAGCAAGCTCTCGATGGTGCCGACAAGGACCTCGGTACTTCGCCCCTGGAAATCCTACCTCGAGAATTCAGTTGCGGAAGTATCAAGCGCATCGGCGTTGTCACCGGCAAGAGCGGGAAAACATACTGGCTGAACCTGGACAACCTGGGAGGCTATCGCAATGGAAAAGACGGGCTTGATGATGTAATTCAAGTATATCAAAACCAGAATTCCGTTTACGCGGGAGCTGGTGTGTATCCACTGGAAGGCGGGTATATATACATCAACGTGATACAATACCCATCAAACATCTTCAAATTCTCATGCGATAACGGGGTAGCCTCGTTTACCAAAGTTGCGACCACACCAGAGTCCAATGCCTACATCCTGGGCGTCAGCCATGGCACGGTGACCTCTTTGAATGGTCAGGAAGGGACGGGCCTGCTCTGGCTCACGGATGTGCAGGGCTACGGCCTCCGAATTTACGATGCCGTCCCAAAAGGGGGCAGCCTGAAGCTCATCAACTCCTTCAACATCCCCGGAGTGACCAAGTTCACGCGGCCCGTTTTTGGCAATGGGATCGTTTACGTAGGCACTACCCAGGGCTTCTTCTACGGGTACGGGTCGCCAGTCAACTCGCCCCTGAATTGCACATCACCAGTCGACTTTGGCGTCGTCGACACGGGGAACAGCAGTCTTGCTAAGTCTGTGGCCTGTAAGGCAGTGATTGGTGTCACCGTCACCGGGACTGAGCTCAGTGAGAAGAAAAACTTCAACATCTATGACCTACCCCAACTTCCCTTACAGCTTGCAGCCGGCCAAACGATGACAATCAATGCGAAATTCAACCCAAAAAGTGTTGGCTTCCTGTCCAATGATGTGCTCATCAATACCACAAATAGTGTGGATGGCTATAGCTCAAACACACATGCCCGCCTCGTAGGCAACGGACAAAGCGCTGGGCCTTTACTTGCTATGAGTCCCAACACCATCACTTTCTATGCTGTTACTGGTCAAGGCCCGGACGGGGTCTCAGATAACCTCCTCCTCTCAAATAATGGCAATGGAAGACTGTCCATTGACTCTTTGCAGTACTCGGCTGACAGCTCAACTGGCCCCTTCCAGAAATGGAGGGCTGGAGATGGCGATCTTGTCGTTGGCAAATTTACTTTGAAGAACATCCCTGCCACGCTCGCAGCTGGATCTTCCAACACTGTTGACGTCAAATTCGATGCTTCTTCCAATGGCACATTCTCTGCTTTTGTGAAGGTTGTGTCCAACGGTGGAAATGCGACGGTCTCTATCGCTGGGTCGTCAGGCCCTGCGCCCGCAACCTTGCTCGAGTTTCAGACGCCTGATGGGAAGGATTGGGTAAAATACAAGCCCGGAGCTCCCTTTGACTTTGGCAACGTGACGGAGAATACGTCCAGATCCCTCAAGTTCCGCGTCACCAACGCTGCAGGGCCGGGGGGCGTCAGACTGTCGTTGACTGTATCAAAGCCACCATTCGGCCTCAACGGGCTAATCAGAGCTGCAAATCAAGTTGACTTGGCTGAAGGCACTTCCCTCGCCTCAGGGGAGAGCGCCACCGCTGTCCTGACATGCACAGCACCCAAATCTCAATGGAACGTGAATGCCTACAACGGCACGGCTCAGTGGACCATGAACACGAATGATCCCGCTTTCCAGAAACAATACATCCAATTCATCTGCAACGCAGTCAGCGAGCAGGCGCCACCACTTCTGGGAGATGGCCAAGGGCAATATCGATACATCGGGTGCTTTCAGGACAATACACCAGGTCGTCAGCTGCCCAACCAATTGTATTCTGACGACAAGCTCACGAATGCCCAGTGCATCGCGTCTTGCGCGAGCAAGCAATACGTCTTCTGCGGCACCCAGTACCACGTAGAGTGCTGGGCTGGAAATGAAATCCCCCGTGTCAAGGTGGACGATGCAAATTGCAACTTCTTTTGCAACGGCGCAGTCAATCAAGTCTGCGGAGGCAATGGCGATGGCCCGAACGCGGGTGGCGCTTACATCTCACTGTTTGCAGATAAACTCCAATGGGATGGGAACTTCACCAAGCCTCCCCCAAGCGCGCCTAGAATCAACCCTGGAGCGCTCGGATTTAACAGTTTGGGCTGCTACACTGAGGCTACGACTGGAAGGGCGCTGCCAAACGGCCTTCAGACACAGAAGAGGACTGTCGGCAATTGTATCGCCGTTTGCCAAGAAAATAAGTACGACTATGCCGGCCTCGAATATGGCGGAGAGGTACGTTTAGCCCAAGTCTTTCTCTTCAATTTCAGAGACGCCATGCTGACTGTGTTAGTGCTGGTGCGGGAACAATTTTGCCCCCGGGGCGGTTCCAGCGCCTGATAAGGATTGTAGCATGGTCTGCAACGGTAAATTTCCCACAGCATCAGCCGGATCTTGAGATTGCGCAGCTGACATGTCAAAGATAACTCGACCGAGTACTGTGGAGGCCCCTCGCGCTTGAATGTCTACAAGAGGGATGGTGGCAGTACTGTTACAAGCTCAGCAACCCAAGTGACGGCCACGACGACATCGATAACTACAACCAAGTCACTCGGCCCCATCGATGGGCCGCCCTCAACCCAATCCAGCATATCGGGACCTTCTCCAAGTCCCTCAGTCCCTGTCGTTTCGGACGGCAACGCCAACTTCACGTACTACTCATGCGTGTCGGAGCCATCGGCAGGACGTCTCTTGGACTCGCAAGTCATCAACGACGACAAGAATATGACTATCGAGTTTTGCTTGCAGCATTGCTTCCAATACACGTATGCTGGAGTCGAGTTTGGCAAAGAATGCTGGTGCGGTGATAGGCTTCGCTTTGCGGGCAGTGAAGGCGCCTTACCTGGGAAGAACGTGACGGACTCGGAATGCAGTTTCCTGTGTCCTGGTAATGCAACAGAGTTTTGCGGTGCAGGGTTGAGGCTTAATCTTTACGTGCGGAAAAACCTCGCGAGGAGGTTGGACCCGTCTCTGGGCTAGAATCTTATAGTTTCAAGGGGTATGGAGTTCATAGTAGACTGTATTGGGCAAACTAATGCAGCGGTTGGAGATTGATCTTGTTACATTGTCAATCGAGTTGTTCCGGCCAGTCTCCTGGAGCGTCGGCGTGCTTCAGACACTAAGAGCTCTAATGGCGGCGTATGCCTACCGTCCAGGATGATATCTACCTTTTCATTGTAGAAGCACAGCAAGCCAGCAATGCCTGCGCTCTCGAGGGTCGGCAGCCTATAACACCAAACCCAATCTTTGAACACCTTGCTGTCGATGACAACGTCGTAGTACTCGGCGTCCCCCTTGTAAGGACACTTGGTGACAAGGTTGCTCTTCCGCAGCAGTGATTGATCCACAGCGCCCATCGAGATGTAATACCGCGTCGGTAGGCCCGTCTCGTGCAGGTGGACCGAGCAGACGGCCTTGGCCACGGTCGTGCCCTCGACAAGGATCTCGATGGGGCGAGACGAGGGCAAGATGTCGATCCGCTTGAATGGATCTTTGGGATGCACGTAGATGGGCACATCCTCCTCTAGCCATTGGTCTTTGGCGACGTCAACCATTCATCCACATCGTCAGGGGTGGTGTAGGCGAAAAGATCGAACTTGAAACCCAAGATACGTACCCATAGAACCAAACTCAAGCCTGACTAGGTCGGCCAAGACGGATTGGCTTGAATAATCGACGAAGCGCAGGACACGATCTGTCTTACCTCCAGGCGAGCCGTTGAGGGAGGGAACAGTCAACTCGACCACATAGCCGTGGTAGACGCCATGCTCGTCCGCGACGGGCTGGAGGTCCTTCAGAGTGCAGTTTTGAAGCGCAGCTTTCGGTATGTAGATCTGAGGGTACCACTCATGCTCCCAGACGTACAGAGCCTTCGTCGTGTCTACGATAGTGGCATGGCCGTGGATGACGCGCACCCGACGTGAGGTCGGAATCATTTTCATGCGGTCATGTCTTGCAATGAGATACCTGCCCAGATGGGCAAGACTATGACGAAACTGTGAGCAGCGGTTTGGTCGGCGACAGTGGATGGGGGCGGTTCGTGTGTGATACTCACTCGGTGCCGTGTGCGCCTGGTTTGTTCATGATGATGGTAAGCCCGACGGTGTAAACTTGGGGGATGTAGGAGATGGTTTGATGATGGGAACATGGGAGCTTACGTCCGTGTGAGGAGAACTGAGGTGATTATAAATGCTGGCTATTCATTGGTCTGCACGACTTTACTGTTTGTTTGCTGCGTCTGTTTGCTTTCGTCCCATCCTTGGACGGGCATCATCTCCAAGCCGAGGATGGGAACGCTGTGGATCGAAGTGCTCGAGTTTGCGAGCGAATCAGCTGTACAAAGACTTGGTCTTGTTCTCGGAAGGATGAAGAATCTTGACAAAGAAGAGCTAAAGTATGGGATTGTGTCGTTCCAGAAAATGACTGGTTCGACAAGTAATGCAGGGTAGCTTGGTGTTAGCGGATGACTGAGAGGGAGGGGGCGGACAAAGTCCATCTTCCCGACAAACTTACGGGATCTCGATTCCTGCGCGCTCCCGTCCATCACGTGGTTGAGGCAGGGACGTCGCTACCGTGAACCGGCAAAGAGAAAGCACGATATCCTTCGCTCGGCCTTCTCTTGGTCTTCATATGGAAGCTTATGAAGAGGGAGAGTCGACACACAATCAGTTCAGCATCGCTGCGCCCATGGCCGGTCTGCTTCGTGTTGGATATCTCCCGAGGGAACTTCTGTAGATTCGCCGGCTCATCCAGCATCAAGACCACGTCCAACACGAGTGGAAAACAGCAGGTCGCCATTAGGCACATGATTAAGTGTCCAAGCTCATGTCTTGAAACAACAACCCGAGGCCCGTGAAGCGATCATGGCCCTGGCTCGCTTCATCTTCTCGTGGTGGGCTCTGGCCGGCCTCGTCGGCGTCGTCCTCGCAAGCTACTTGTACGAATATCTCGTTAAATACCACCATCTCAAAGGCCTTCCGAGCCCTTCTATTGCCTCCTTCTCCAACCTCTGGCTCTTGTCAGTCTGTCGACGTGGAGAGCGATATCGAACCGTGGACCAGGTGCATGCCCGGCTTGGCAAAGTCGTCCGCATCCAGCCAAACCACGTGAGCATCGCCGACGATGCCGCCATTCCCATCATATACGGGCATGGAAACGGATTTCTGAAAGCGTACGCTCGCAAGTCTCATGGTCATGTCTTATGAGGGCTTACCCACCCTTCATGACGGATGAACAATACTCACTCGTGACATTTTTGCCATAGAGATTTCTACGACGCCTTCGTCTCTATCCGTCGCGGCCTCTTTAACACTCGTGACCGCGTCGAGCACACTCGCAAGCGTAAACTCGTATCCCACACCTTCTCGACAAAGTCGATTGTCCAGTTTGAGCCCTACATCCGCGAGAACCTCGAGCTTTTCGTCAAGCAGCTCGATCGTCTTATTGACAAGAGTCCGAACCGCTCCGCCTCCGGTGACAACCAGGTACAAGTCAACGCCCTCCTCTGGTTCAACTACCTTGCCTTTGACATCATTGGCGACCTTGCCTTTGGAGCCCCCTTTGGCATGCTGAGAAATGGTGCCGATATCGCCGAGATTCGTGCCTCGCCTGACAGCCCGGCCGTGTACGCACCCGCCATTGAGATTCTGAATCGAAGGGGAGAGGTCAGTGCTACCCTGGGATGTCTGCCGCAGCTGAAGCCTTACGCCGCCTGGATTCCGGACAGCTTCTTCACCAAGGGCCTTGCGGCGGTGCAGCATCTCGCCGGGATTGCGATTGCTAGGGTCAAGGCTCGTGTGGAAGACCCGCCTGACGTCGATCGTAAAGACCTTCTCTCTCGCTTGATGGAGAGTAGGGACGACAATGGCCAGCCGCTAGGCAGAGAGGAGCTCACAGCCGAGGCCTTGACACAGCTCATCGCCGGTAGTGACACCACGTCCAACTCGTCCTGCGCACTCATGAACTATCTTGTACGCAACCCTCGCGCACTAGCCAAACTCCGCCGCGAGCTCGACGATGCTATCCCTACATCCGTCGATATTCCCACGTACGACATGGTTCGCGATCTCGAATACCTCGGCTACGTCATCGACGAAGCCTTGCGTCATCATTGTACATCCGGCATCGGCCTCCCTCGTCAGATTCCGCCCGACTTCCCCGGCATCACCATATTGGATCACTACTTCCCCGCTGGCACCGTGCTTAGCGTACCAACATACACCATCCACCACTCCAAGGAGATTTGGGGCGAAGATGCCGACGAGTACAGGCCGGAAAGGTGGGAGAAGGTGACATCAAGACAGAAGAATGCGTTTATACCCTTTAGTCACGGACCGAGGGCCTGCGTGGGGAGAAATGTGGCAGAGATGGAGTTGAAGCTGATTGTGGCCACCTGGGCTCGTCGGTACACGATCGAGTTGAGGCAGGGGGAAATGCAGACGAGAGAAGGTTTCTTGCGAAAGCCCCTTGCGTTGGAAGTTGCCCTCTCAAGACGGTGAAAATTTTAAGATACGTTTATCGCGTGCTGCGGCGTGGACGATATCCGACGGCCGAAGTTATTGACCTGGTCTCTCATGGAAGTATCATTATTGAGCGTTTGGTCGTTTGAAGAAATTTGGCACAGTCACTGACGCTATATTTTACTTCAACCGCCTCTTCTAGTTGCAGTCTCAGCGTCCAGTATGTTTCGATGACTGCTTTACGCTGACCGGCCTGCGATGCATTGACCTCCTTGCCTTGATAGCCAGTCATATTCTGCTGGATCATCATCGCATGGCTTACCACTTGTCGCAGTCATTTGACTATTTCGGTCTCATCTCTTACTGTTCGCCTTCATCCTGCAGAGGCTCATTCGATTTGGCTATCCACCTCGTCCTCAGATCGGGTGCTTGGGCAAATGTCCGATCAAAGGGCCACATGGGCCGCGTAATCCGTTTGTGCCCCAATCGAACGAGGTCTTGGTCCACGCCACCCGGTGTCAATGCCAACATCCAGCCTTTGGACATGTCGTATAGCTCCGGTTCAAGATATCCAATCTTGACAATGACAATGTCAGCACCTCTTGGGTGGAGCCCTAGATCTGTAAAGTCTTTTTCCTTGTGGTACGGCTTGCGGAGTTTGGTGAGGATGGCGTACACGGCGCCGATGCGGAGAACAGCTTCTATGTCAGCATCACGATCGCCGTGTTTGATGGCGTGGACACGACCTGTCATGGTAAGGGGCGGCGCGTGGATGTCATCTACTTCAGCCCCTGCGGTGACTGTGACGGTTTGTCCAACCCCTGCTTTGACGATGATGGAAATGGCGTCTGGCCCGGGCAAGCTGGCGTAGATGACGGTGTAGTCGGCACTTTCGGATTTGAACTCTGGTCGTTGCAGCAGCTTCGTGAGGCCCCAGGTCACATCTCCTGAGCCACCGGCAGTGGGATTATCACCCGAGTCGGAGATGAAGTACGGCCTGTCCTTTGCAGACGATTGGATAGCTTGATCAAGGCACTCGGAAAATGATCCCGTCGGCGCTACAAATTTGAAATCGGCATGGGCATCCCAGAATAACTTGGCCAGTCTCTCTGCCCCTGTGCTTACAGCGTCTTCGTCCCAACCAGTAACGACTACGACAGCCCGATTCCGCGGCTCATCAGCCCATGCATAACCGACCCAGATGGCAGCATCCAAGACTCCTTGCATGGCCTCGACTTCAGGGACCGCGGCGTATATGTGCTTGGCAGGCTCCAGGCGGGTCGAAGTCTGCTCACCTGGAAGGAGGATTGGTATTGGTATCCAGGCCTTGACTGGGCGAGCGCCCGGGCGCTTGGAGCACAGCAAGTCGACTAGATTGCGACAGGCTCGCTCCTTGGTATCGAATGCATCTTCATGCGGAGCCATGCGATAACATGTGATCAAGTCGCACATGTGCGCCAGGTCTCGGGAGACATTGCCGTGAAGGTCCATGGAGGCTGACACGATGACATGGGGCCCAATGACGGCACGGATCCGACGAAGCAGCTCAGCCTCGATATCGTCGAAACCCTCTACAACCATGGCGCCATGAATGTCGAACCAAAGCCCGTCCAGTGTTGTGTTGAGCGTGATATCGCGCAACCTTGTGATAAGTCCAGCAGCCAAAGCTTCAAACGCGAGAGAGGTGACAACGCCGCCGGGTAGAGCGTGGCCGATCAAGGCACCGCGCCAGTCGGCAGCTGCGCCCAAAGGCTCATGGCTATGCAAGAAGCGGTAATGCTCGATGATCTCATCGCCTCTTTTGGGGTGGAAGGCCGGAGCGAGCGTGCGAGAGGGGGTAAAGGTCGACGTCTCACATGCGAGGCCGGCCACAGCTATCACGGGACGCTGGGTGCGCAGTTGAGTCATCTTGTCTGCTTTGGATGAAGGTTTAGAGTTGGTAAATGGGCAGTGAGAGGGCCGAGCTGCTCAGAACGACCATTTATTAGTTAGGGCGTGCTCACATTTGAAGGGGTTTGGTGGACACTTGTCCAGCAGGCCACGCCTGAGTACTAGAGTAGTTCATGGGAGGGTATCAAAGCAAGTCGAGGAACAAGGAGGTCATTCTGAAGATGTCGCGGATACAATGATAGACTCGAGCTGGTCTGAGGTAATATGCTGTGGATTCATATGGGTAACGAGTATGTAGTGTCAGACGAGACGCTGTATTCCCCAGCTCTTCAAAGGGTCACCAACCACATTGCGGGGGATCAGCGGCGTTTCACCCGCATTCGTACTAATTAATTAGGTGCCTGCCTTCCACCGGGGCGGTGGGCTGCCACGTTGGGTTCCCGAGCGATCTGCACACAGATTGATATTAATTAATACCCGAGCAGTTAAATTGGATGGAGCCATCACTTCCCCATTCTTGAAATATCCTTGAACGCGCCTCTCCTCGAACATGATGTTTCTGGTACAAGAGGCAACTACGTCCACAGTTTACGCAGCAAACAGATTGGCAGAGCAGCCGCAATTTCTTGGCATCACGCAGAGAACACGCAGTTGGTAACATGGACGGCCTTGGAGACATAAAAGCGACATCATTTTGCTCGGGACATACGAAACGTCCCTTCTTCGCTATCCAAAGAAGATAAAGTATGCACGTTGGGAAAGTTTGTAAAAGCGAGCCACAACGGACTCCTATGTACACGTACACAGTTGAGAATCGAAAAAGCCTCGCATGACCGAGACGTGTCATTGATGCCTCACGGTGCCAGCTCCGAGGCTCTCCTCCGTTGAAGAAGACAGTCACCCCCGAACATGCAGAGTGAGCAGATCAGGACACATTGGCGGGGAAAGCGCCGATCACGTTTCCTGTGGCCAACTGTGGTCAGCAAAAGCCAGTCAAAATGCGAGAGGGAAGATGGGACACACCAGCTGGGTAGTAGTTGCAGGCGCTGTACCAGCCGTTGGAGCACTTGTTGGTGGCACATCCGACCTTCTGGGTCCCCTTCCAGACGACCTGAGAAAAGTGGCCGGCGGAATGAGTGAAGCCGGGGTTCTGGAAGTTGTACTGGTTGACCTCGGCGGCATAGCCCTTGATGGTCGTGACGATTTGCTGCGCCAAGGAGCTCTGCGTCGTCGGGTCCATGAAGATGTTCTGGCCGTAGCCTTGGCCGTTTCCGTATTGTCGGCTAATTGTCATGGTCAGTCATCATTGGATCCCGTCTTCCACAGCATATTCATGTTTGCCACTCGACTCACTCTTGGGTGTGTTCAAAGTTGCATTCCTTGGCCCACTGCATGGCGAGATCGGCGAGCTTGCTGTCCCATTCAAGGGCCTTTGCCTGGTGCTGAGCTCGAACATCGTTGTGTGCCTTCAGAGCGGCACTGATGAAATCACCGCCCTGGCCACCAGTAGGGGGCGACGACTTGGTGGGAGGGGGAGGCTGGTTTTGAGTTGGCTTTGAGGGAGGTGGCGGGTTGTACGATGGCTTTGAAGGAGGTGGCGGGTTGTACGCTGGCTTGTCGGTGGGCTTGGTAGGAGTGCTGTCGTTGTCGTCACCGTCATCGCCACCCTCTCCGCTGTTGTCGTCACCGTCGTTGTCGTCGGACCCGTCAGAGCCGCCTGGGTTGCTCGGCCCCGTGGGTTGGGGTGGTTGGGCGGTGGGCTGGGTAGCCATGGTCGGGACGGTGTAGATTTGATCAGCCTCCTGAGTAACCGTGGTCATGACGGTGACCCAATCGACCTGCGTCTTCAGGACTCGCTTTTTGAGAGGGCCAGCAGATGCCAGCAAGGCGCTGGTGGCCACGAGAAGAAGAGAGGACTTCATGATGTACGACCTGAGCTCCCTCGTCAGCTGATTGCCCATGTAAACAGGACATGTGAGATCCCACAAAGCCCAGCAGGGAAACATACTTTGTTCTGCACGACGAGACGAATCAAGTAACCTCGTTTGGGGTGGAAAAAGATTGCTTCAGGCCGGCTGGGCAACAGTTCGTCGAGGTGGGATGATGAGTTGAAGAGTCAAGTCGAGTTTCGTGACGTGTGAGAGAAACGTAAATCACGAAGATTGGAAACTGGAGGGACCGCGTTAGCAGCCAGACGATAATATGGGAAACCTGCAAGCCACGAGGCCCGGGATCGGTAGTTATCACGCACCGTGAACAAAGCCGAAAAGGACGGTGAGGAGAAATCGTGAAGACCGAAAGGAGTGTAAATGTCTCAAGGACGTTGAAAGGAGAGTGGGTGGTTGGGGGGGAAGGAGCGAAAATGCGTCAATTGCAAGCAAGCCGTCTAGCGGTCGAGGAATCCAGTTACTCTGAGAACAAAGGAAGACAGACAAAGAGAGCGGTACCGGCACCTTTAATAGCGAGAGAGAGCGTCGAGAGAGAAAAGAAAAAGAGGGGGTCCCATTGTCTCAACAGCACGTGGGCCGGCGGCGAGCAAACTCCAGTCATGAAATTAAGGGCGCTACCGATCAGGGGGTCCGGCGGCACCCCGTTTCCACGAGTGCTTGTATGTATTCCGTAGATGCAGTGTGGATGCCTTCAAGGGATCGGTTGGACGGCAAGGGGAGGGGGCTGGTCCATGGCACCAGGGGCACGATAATACCTGTAGAGCAGCAAGCGAGAGTCATGGTCAGACCGAGCCTGTTCAGACATAACAGGACTCGGGACAGAGGCCTATCGCAACTGAACGAGGTCGATGTACATAAGATCACTTTTAAAAGCAAACATACGCCCAAGCTCTGACGACGCCGAGGATACATGCCAGTGCTGTATATTAGTACATACATACGGAGAGACAACATCGGCACAGCAGCACGCAGCACCAGGGCGGGGACATCATGAAGCAAGGGCGTTTGCTCCGCAGGTGCCTGAGTGGTGCGCGTACCTGCATGTATAGTTGCATCCCGAGCAGCCCGTCGTTCCATCCGTGCTACGGGCCACTGGTACAAGCGCCTCTGGTGGCCTCTGCTTGAGCAGAACCAAGTCGTCGAGCGGCGACAACCGATCGAAGGGTTTAATCCTACAAACAATGGGGGGGGACCTACATAAAAGGATCAAATGATCAGCACGGGTAGTGCCTGACCAGAGGAACCATATCGACCAAGTATGGAGTAATTGTTGTCAAGCATATCAATTCGAGTGTCACCTTGTATCTGCTACCTTACAATCTTGGCGGGGCCCAGCTCCGGGGCCAGGGACAGGGACAAGCCCAACCATAAGACCGCCGCAGCCCAGCTGTAACGTCCGGCGTCGTTGGCAGCAGCACTAGCCCCCGTCTCTCGGCAGGGAAGGGATGGATTCAGTTTAGCCGCCGCTATTACATACGGATACTTGTACCTGTGAGAGGTCACCCCCTCCCAGGTGCGTGGAAGTCCCCACCCCGTGAGCGTTTCTCGTCGGTTTCACTGTGTTTTCCCTTTGCCCACCAACGGGCACGTTTCAATGCATCGGCCGGACGGACACGCGAGTTCTACGATCTATTTGCGAAGCATGACGTACTGTCTGAATCGTGACCTTGGTCGGTCCATCTTCATGGTTTGGGACGAAGAAAAGAAAATAGTAGACGCAATGCAAGGGTTCGAAAAGGCCGGAAGAAAACATTCGGGGAATACGAAAACGCAATCCTCCGTACATATTACTGCTTGGCAATATGATAGGCCTGCCTACCTAATACTATCGGCGATCGGGTGGCCGCCACGTCGTCCCACCACCTGCACCCAAGATGCGAGACACGGCAAGGGGATTTGTTTGACCACCGTGTGTTTTGTACGTCAGCGGCTCGCCGGTTTCCCGTCCACTCTGCGTACAAGTCTGTATGATGACAGAACACACACAAGTATTACATAGTGGTTTCTGTTGCCACAGAAAGACAACAAGTTCAGCTTTGCACCGATCGGGAAAATGCAAGTACGTACGCACCTTACCATGCTTGCAAGTGGTAGATGAACTACTCGGTTACTTGTACGTGCTGCGGACTGGGAATAGCGCATGTCGCTACGTTCTCGAACCGACGACCCTTGTCAGCAAACGAAGAGAAGCGAGGAAGAGGAGAGGAGGATGCGTTTAGGCGGGGAGCTGGCGCAGTTTGACCCCCCAACATCAGTAACGGCACAGTTCTTGTTTGCGCGTGCATACATACACATCATACCTATGTACCCACATGCATGGCGGCCATGCGGCCAGTTTCGAGCACGTTTTGCAACAGGCAGAAAATCGTTGGGGCCACGCGGCCCAACTTTCACCGTCTTTTTGTCGCGGGAAGAGCATGAACAAGAGGCGTCTACGCATACTTACGTGTCCAAGTATTGAAACCGGGCGCTTCGGTGGAATTGAAAGAAGAATGGACAGCCGAGTGGCATCATGGATGATGTGTGTCGACCAAGTGGCCAATCACGGGCTTCATTCCCCTTTCCGTGAGCACCCAGTCAGCAGCGGCGGATAAGGGGCCCAAAGAAAAAAGCAATGCGCATAGTCCGCGACCTCCGAGTTGAGGGCTTTTGCAGACATTCTCGACCGCGTAATTTCTATGTGATGGAACGTATATGGATTGGAAGCATGTGTATATTGGATCTGTACATCCCTTACGGATCGTGAGTATTCAGGTACACACCAAGTCTAGTAGGCGATTCGCCCTGACCCGTGCCTTGCATCGGTAGCGCGCAGACGTCAAGGGGGGCACTTCGTTTGTACCTACAGTGGGTTGTCGGGCAGCTCATCTTTGCGCCGTCCAACGAATCAGCGGCCCAGGGACCAGGGGCGGCTCTGTCCAGGGGCGGCTCTGTCAAACGACGGTGGGGTTCGCGACCGAGTGCCCCCCCTGTGCTGAAACCGATTCTCACTCAGTCCAGTCACCTCTTTCCATCGCTCTCCCAGGCGGACATGTTTCCTGACGCGTTGCCATCCGGCGAACCGAGCACACCTCCAACTTCAAGTTGTTCCTGGTTTGCTTCAGCCCGCCTTGATCTCTGCCCCTTCTCATCAAAGCGCTGTTTCTCGCCTTTTTCTTCCCACTCGGATGCCGTGGAAAATCCGATCGTGCGATGCCGTTACTCACCACCCATCCTTCAAGATGCGGAACCCCAAACGCCATCACAGTTACCGTGTGCGCGAGTCAATCAGCTATTATGGCAAGACGTCGATGGTACACACTATGGGCGCGGAGTACTGAGCAAGAAAGAGCGCTGAATGGGATAACACAAGTATTGGGTGCGAGCACCAACCCTTCAAGTCGAACGCAGGCCGTCGATGAACTACACACAGTATCTCTAGCGCCGTTTGAGATACTGGGTGCGAAGCCGCTGTGGCTGCCAGACCATGGGGTTGTGTGGTGGTTGCGTACTTGTACCTAGACCCAGCCCACGGACCCCTGCTGACCAGTAAAACGCCTCGGGCGACATGCCGCATCGGATTGGTCGGACTTCATCAGGGTCCATGCGTAGATGGTTGCCACACGTGCTCTTTCAGTAATACTCCGTAATACATGTATTACTCCGTACTAATCACCTTCTCGGCCTGGCTTGGTGATACTCGCTCAAGTCGGATGCCATAACATGGCTACCAACCTTCATCTCCAGACTCAAGGCATACCATACTTGCAAAGTACAAGTAAAGGCCCAGCTTCATGGGAAATATGTCTCCACTTGGCAAGGCTGGGGTATCCTGTTTGCACATGCCTGCATTATAACGTACATGTATGTAGTCGCAAGCATTCAGATGCAAATTACAGGCTTGCTGCAGTCACTTAGCGCAAGTTTGCTAAGATGACAACTTCATCAGGTACAACAGAGTATAATTAGGGCGCAAACCACTTGTTGAGATGGGTCAGACTTGTTGGGAAGATTTCCTCATTACGGATTGGTCATTTAGTTTCCATCGTCTCAGGTGGCGGCAAACTAATTGGACCACAGACCCTGCTGCTCAAGCTTGGGGATGCAGACCTGTGCCGTCCCTCACCTGCTTGGCGTCTGTGCAGCGTCACATCGACCGACCAATTCGTACATTAGAACCTGTTAAGATGAAGAACTCTAGGTAGGGCAGAAGCGAAGACTCAAGAATGACCTTCGCGCGGACTGGTCAATGATTCCTTGGAAGCCGCTGTTCCAGGTCTTAGCTTCGAAGGAAATTGAGCATAAATCCCTTCGGAAAACGACCGTTCCACACTACACGTAGCTTGCACCTTAATATATCGCAGCTTGATTAGCTTCTGCTGAGCAAGTCGCATCAATAAGAACCAAATTTCAACTTCATCAGGCTAGGACCAGACTGCTTGGTCAAGAGTCATTATCTGTCAAAGACTGATCAATGCTGCGAGGAAGAAGATGGCCGGATACATGTATGCACATGTAAGCAGGCAGGCTTCGGGCAACACCTTTACAAGCTTATCAGACGTGTTCATGAAATCCAAATCTAACTTGACGTTACACTTGAGGCTCTACCTATGTCGTGGAATGTACGGCCACAAGTCGTTGCCGGTCTACTTGGCCCAAGCTGAATCCAAAAACCAATAACAGCTGCGAGAACAAAGGAATGAGCAAGCCGACAAGACCGGTTCACCTCGGGTTCATAAAAGGGGTGGCGTGTTCACTGGACCACGAGTTGCCCATGTTCATTCTCTCTCTCTGTTTGTTGAAAGGCCTTCTATGCTTGTTCTCCCCTAGAACACGTGCAAACACTGACCTGTTTGAAAACACAACTCATGTTCACCATCTGTTGGGGTGATTACCCATCCCTGGTGTCTCTACAGAAGCAAACGTGCGGAACATGTAGAGACCTTTTCCTGAACTATTCCTATTACCGTGAAAGAAAAGTGTAATATGTGCAGTCAATATGAACCTCGCAGCTCATACATTCCATCAGCTCTTCTCATGAACAATACCAAAACTCCGCCATCAATGACCAAACATAACATACCCTGAACAAGCCATGTCAAACAATCAAGTCGCCCAAGACACACAAAAAGTCGGACTGATGCCAACACCACCTGTAAAACTTCCCCTCACCATGCCATTTTCAACAACGAAGCTACTTGATCGAAAATGACGCAAAACCCTAGCAACAGAATCCAGAAACCGTACGTACCTTGGCAACCCCACGAAGATCGAAAGAAGAAGAGGAGAGGAAGGGGGCAAAACAAAAAGAACCAAAGACAGCTACAGTCTTTGCACAAACAGTATGGAGCGAAAGAACCTCCCAAAAAATCCGATCCAGGACGTCATATCCAGGAAGTTCTACGGACGCACCAGCGTTCGTTTCTTCGTCGTGAAAAGTCACGATTCTCGTCTCAGGCTATCATCAATCACGAGTCGCAGCCTCAGCGGCGTCAGTCGGTTCCCCGGACATACAGCTCTGCGGGTCGATCGAGCGAGCCGCAGAGCCGGTGGTCCTTGAATTCACCTGATGGAAAGGAGTGGGCACCACTGGATCCTAACTATCGCCATCGTCCGGGGTTGTGGGCATCTCGAGTTGATCAGGGGATGACTCTTGACAGGGTCGGAGAAAGGGAGAAGATGAATCATCCGGACCGGCAACGAGACGCTTCGAATCAGAAGTAGTGACTTCTGTCTAGAACAGTCAAACCGATTTACAATTTCTCTCGAGATATGTATCTCAATATCTCGATATGTGTACCAGGGATTGGTTCGACTTGGGAGTCTGGTATCCGTCATAAAGGGCTGGACGCCTCGGAGAGTTGGAGGAAGTTGCATGACTAGATGCCTGCGATGAGTGATCGAAGGCTATGAATACATGTATGCAATCGAAACGCTAAACAAGGCTTGTTGGCTGGTATTGAATCACTGCGCCACGAGGCCGGAAGACACGATGTGATGCTCGGCATAAGAGTAACAGCTTCCATCGTAGAGACATCACTCATGACTCCATCGAAGATATCAACCATATGTACAGTCCCGATATACACACCCGTCGCCTACACAATCCGGAGACATAACCCGACTTCCCGGCCTACGCCACTTCTTTCGTCGCGTGCTCCACATGCTGACCTTGTCCCCGAGTCTCGTTGGCCATCCTTTGCTTCTCATCGTGTGCCATGTCCTGTTCCTCCGCGTCCTTGTTCCCGTAGAGCCCAATCTTGTACCAAGGCAGGTCAAAGAGACGATCCATGCTCTCCAAGGATCGGCCACTCGTCTCCGGCACCGAGATCCAGACCCAGACACCGCCAATGATGGTCACGGCAGCAAAGCACCAGAAGGTGCCCTTGGGCGAGATGCCGCCGCTGGACGCAGGCAATAGCATGTTGGGAACGGCTCTCGAGTTGCCGTATTGGTTGGCGAAATGAAGCGTCATGGCCCAGGACGTAGCCAGGGCACGGATGCGGAGTGGGAAAAGCTCGGCGGTGAGGAGATACTGCATCGAGTTCCAGCCCAAGGCCCATCCGCAGCCGGAGATGTAGATCATAGCAATGGCCCCACGACTCGGGCCTCTCTTGTCGTCGGGCATATGGTAGCCTTTGGTGCCGAGTTGGGGCACAGACGTGAGGAAGGCGGCCACGTAGATCATGGACAAGGCCTGCAAGGTGATGCCCGTGAGGAGAGCGCGTTTCCTACCGATAACATCGACGAGGAACAGCGCGCAGATCAGGGCGGCCGCGAGCTTGACAATACCAAAGACGGCTGTGACCAGAAGGCCTTCCTCGCTGCCGGTGATGCCCAGAAGCTCAAACAGGTCGGGGGCGTAGACGGTGATGGAGCCGGCGCCGGACCATTGAGAAAGCAGCTGCACCATGGTGGCCAGGTAGACGCGATACAAGTTGCTCTTGTTCAGGAACATCTCCTTCAACTTGCCCAGGAAGCCGACGCCTCGTGTGGCCTCGAGCTCGTGATCCAGAGCGGCCTGGATGGTGGCGATCTCGTTGACGACGTACTCGCTGTCGGCCGGCAAATGTCGCAGGTGG
Source organism: Torrubiellomyces zombiae (assembly GCA_018831705.1). Classification (NCBI taxonomy): domain Eukaryota; kingdom Fungi; phylum Ascomycota; class Sordariomycetes; order Hypocreales; family Ophiocordycipitaceae; genus Torrubiellomyces; species Torrubiellomyces zombiae. Next base: position 44,466 of record JADHZA010000133.1, read on the forward strand.
GCCATGACCTCGGTGGCCTTGGTCGTTTTGCCCGTCTTGACGAGGAAGCGAGGGGATTCGAATTGGAAAAAGGTGAGGATGAAGATGACGCCGGCCATCATGATGTGCAAGCTGGAGGGGACGAGCCAACGGGCATGGCTGTGAGGGTCCAGGTGCAGTTCGCAACCGTAGTTGGTGAAGTAGGCCAGGACGATGCCGATGTAGACGGCGCCGGTGAAGAAACAGGTGCAAAGACCGCGTATAGAAGCGGGAGCGACTTCGGCAATGTAGACGGGGCTGCGTCATGTCAGTCCAAAGAGCGAGAGCAGGGTAGGAAGGACCAGGTGATTGTCTAGTAGGCTTCGAAACGTACCCAACGACGGGTGTTTGGCCGACGCCCAAGCCGGCGATGAATCGACCAGCGTAGATGGCGCCGAGACTTCCGTTTGCGCCGCCGGCCATGAAGATGGAGAAGCCCAAGACCCAGAGCACGCAGAGGAGGCGGGTGGCCATGATACGGCCGACTCGATCGCAGACGAAGAAAGCTCTATATCGAGGCTGTCAGTGCCCCGTTCGTCTCGATTCATTTAGGTGCTCAACTCACATGAGAGCGCCGCCGACGGAGCCAATCTGGACCATGGCAGAGACATTGGCCTTGATGTTGGCACGGTCAGTGATGCTGTAGGACTTGTAATGAATCATGTCCTGGAAATCAGGCGTGTTGAAGGCGCCCGAGATGAGGCCCTCGTCGATGCCCCGCGCGGCGCCGAGCAGACCAAAGGAGATGACGGCGAACCACAGGCGCCAGTTGAAGACGCCCTTGGGTTCGCCCAGGTCCCGCAGGCGGAAGATGTTGACGGGTTTCTTGACGCCGCCGGCCATGATGAAGATTCGAACGGAGAGAGAGACGTCAGACGGATAGGGTTTTGTATCATCTGCCGTCGTTCACGATGACAGCAAGCTCCCCACGTTGCGTCAGGATGGGCACGTGCCTCTGTGGAAGGATGAGGTGAGGACGGGGGAGAGCTGATGCCGAGCTTCAGAGACGGGGGGATCAAGGTATTTATTTGTACGGCACTGGGACTGGACCCTGAGAGCGACCCTGAAAGATGTACAAGTAAAGGGTCTTCAGCTTCGGGCGTCAAGCACAACGTGAAGAGTTTTGTACGTACAAAGTCAGATTGAAAACAGGGGAGGAAGTCGGATGATTGCCGAACCCTCCTCCACTACGACGAGCATGACATGACTGCAGAATCGTTCCAATGACGGCTGTCGCGCATGACGTGGGGAGGAGGGCAGCGGAGCCCGAAGCTGTGTGTCCTGGCGGAGACGATCCAAGGGACAGACAGACAGACAGACATTGTGTGATTGTTTCCTTCGGTCCCCCCCCCAAATCAGTACCGAGCGAGAACGGACGGAGATGCCGCGCGGGGGCGAGTCGAGAGGGCCGGGGTCCCAGTGGACCGGGTGGACGCCACACAACGGGCGACTACTTGTAGAGTGAAGCTTGTCCGTCTAGCTGTGCTGGTGCTGCCCGTGTGTCTGTGTGTGTGAGCTAGTACATACAAGTAGAGGGAAAAGAGTCATGGCTGCCTGCTTCGGTCGAAATGCGAAAAAAGGATTCAATAATCGACGAATGATGCATGCACATATGCACAGGGGATGGAATGGTGGTGGAGGAGCAGCACGGAGCAAGTCTGAGCTCGAGATGGGCTCACGTGTCCCAATAAATTCTCGCTTTATTATTCGTAATCCGGGGGTTGGACAATAGGATGGGAATGGCGGGCAGCCAATGACAGGCAGGTGTGTGCTTACGGTGCATATGCATGCCGTCGAATCTGTGCATCATTCTGCTGCAGCCAAGACGCTCAGCTGGGTCACCTAATTCATCCTTCTTGTATCCATGTCGCGTGTGTGTGTGTGCAGGCATAACTTGGCAACGACGATTGTGCCCGTTCCGCGAGGTCTGACGCTGCTGTCCGACGAAATCTTGTACGAGTAAGCCCCGATAGTCGATACCTTATGGCCTTGCCAGTAGCCTTACCACCTTGGCAGGCCTGTCGTCATTTCCCGGCTCCTGGACCCCCTCACGTGCCCCTGTTTTGTGCGAGAGGCAAGTCGGGCGTGGGGGGAATTGGGAAAAGTCGGGTCAAAGCTTCGACGCCAGCCCAGCCAACCAGCCAATCAACCAACCCGAACCAGGGTCGAGGGTGGGACTCGGACCCAGTGCAGTTGGATTGTTCTGTCTGTACGGAGTACGGAGTGTGTGCCTTGTGTGTACTCCGTATTGTACGTTCGTGATCAGGTTGAATAGGTTGAGAAGGTCGAGCTCTGTCTTCGAGTAGATTGGACTTGTTCAACAGACGTCTGAATCTGCTTCTGACTCTCTGGAATCGTTTCCCTTCGACCCACTCGGATGGGAACACGTGCTGGACACCTTTCGATCGAGGGTCTGCGTATGTTTGCACGGGCTGGTTACAGAATTCTGTCCCTGATCTCGGGACTCACGGAACCCTACTGGTCGGCCCAACCTTCAAAGAGTGTGCTTCCTCCATAATGACCGTGCGAATGTCCATGTGGCCTCGACCGATCTGTGTCTTGTGTTGGCTTCGCCTTCTGGAAGGCTACTGCACCGAGCAACCACGGTGAGGTACAAGCTTTGCTCGGGCCCACGACCACCCGCCGCCGGGAATTATTTAAAGCCCTACCGAAATGGCTTCATTTTCCCCGAAAGAAAATAAGACATTATACTTTAGAGTCGTGCTATTCGCACAGCCCACGTCATCTTATCTTATATCATTGAAGTAGCTGCCTGTGGCTTTTGCTAGTTGCCTTTGGTCTTGGGTAGCTGTTGGCAGGCACATGAGGGATGAGAGGAAAGTTGTTCCTATTAGTGTAAGGTGGCCAAAGCACGCCTCTATCTATCTACTCGACTGCTGACTAATAGCAGCGTGGCCTGGATAGCTTACAACAAAAACCGTCGACGTACCTGAAATCAAGGAGCCCTCGCTGGACCTGATGGCTGAACTGCTGGACAAGGTCGCTAACGCAGCAGACAATGAGGAAGGAGCAGCGCTCTTCAGGTATATCTCGCGTGTAGTCTGGGAGAACTCGGAAGTCCACAAACGACTAGAAACCTTCCAGAAGGAGTACGTGCCATAACGCGAGAGGATGTACAGAGACCACACGGCCGAATGGAGCTACCGACGCGCCGCGCCACGCTAAATATACTCAAGAAAGTCATCGAGCAGCTTGTAATCGTCAGACGAGATAACGTGATTGAGACGGTGCTTGCCGAGACATTGATATACTCGCATTCCGGCTATAAAATCCTGGAGACTCAATGGAAACAAATCAAGAGACAGCGCGCGATAGACGCAGTTTGCTAGTTGCCTTTGGTCTTTGGTAGTTGCCCGTGGCCTTTGGTAGATGCCCGTGGCCTTTGGTAGATGCCCGTGGCCTTTGGTAGATGCCCGTGGCCTTTGGTAGATGCCCGTGGCCTTTGGTAGATGCCCGTGGCCTTTGGTAGATGCCCGTGGCTTTTGCTGGCTGCCCGTGGCATTTGCTGCTTGCTGGTTGTGTAGCTCTGTGGCTCGTTGAACTGCTATTAAGATAAGATTATATGAACTGTGCGAAGCTTAGGGAATTTCGGAACCTGGCTGTGATAGGGCCGTTGTGAAAGTCATGCCACATCGATGAGTTATTGTCGTCCACCGGATCTGTGGACGCGGGCGTCCTTGCCACCAGACGCGTCAAAAGCTCGACCTGGATTCTGAGTCCGTCGATTCTGCCCTCCAATTCGGTGATGCGTTGGGAATCGGTTGCCGGAGGTGCCGGGCCAGGGCAGCGAAGGATACTGATCCATTAATTGGACGACGTCAACATACCTGCTCACGACAGCATTTGATATCCACACATTCTGGACGACCTATCCCGACAATCGTCTGTTGGATTGCTTGACCGACGAAGACAAGGAAGACATCAAGCAGCTGTTTCAAGTCGCAGAAGGTGTGCTCATGTATAATCACGTCTTCGATTCAATTCATGACTCAAGCCGTTTCCCCTCCATGCACCACAATCGGCCCGTTTCTGTTTGGCTCGCCTGTTGTCCTCCGACACCCCGGACCCTTGAACGTGGACAGCAGCCGTCGGCGAGCGCAGGACGACACCATTTAAGGTTGATTGAATTAGGTAATTGCTTGTCACACATGCATACAAATGCCTGCTTGAACCTATGGAGGAATCTCGCAGCAACTTTGTTTGACTTAAGGTGTTGCTAGCTTCGATCCCCCAGGACCCACCCCGCCGATCACTGCATCTCCGCGTATTAACCTGTTGCTCGTCGTAATACTCGTCTGCAAGTAGGCGAGTGTGCTAGGGGCAAATGACTGAAGACGGCTGGGGCTTCGACCTGACTGCATGTGGCCTCATATCCAGTACCTCGCCCACACGTCGTGCTCCGCCTCGGTACCCCGAAACCGGAACGGCACCGGGACGATGTCCTGGAAGCCTTCTTTGACATGAGGCTTTTTGTACCGCGACGCAAAGCCATTGAATGCCATCTTGGGCAGTATCTGTCTCGCTTCCGGGTTCAGAGATTCGTTGTGGGCCCGCACCGCATCGTTATGCTCGCACAGGTAGATGGGCGTCTCGAATAAGACGCATCGGATCGGGATGCCGTATTGCTCGGCCACCTTGATCCATACCGCACGCGTCTCGACGTCGGCGTTGGTGTTGTCTGTGCCGTCGGTTTTAGCCATGATCATGTCGCAAGGTTGATGTGCGGTGGAAGGTAATACGAACCGATGGCCACCGACGACCCCGTGTCTAGTATCGCCTTTGCCGCTTGCAGACACTTTTCTCGACTCTTCAGCGTGTCCTGATTCACCCGTTCGTAGCCCAAAGGTTGTAAATTCTTCTGGAACCAGGTGCTCTTTCCAGCCCCTGGTGGACCGCAAAAGATGACAACTTCTTGTTTGTTTGTCTTTTCAAACAAGCTCTCCTCCTCGCTCGTGTATAGATAGTTGGCAACGTCGAAGTCGCGAGTAAACTGCCTTGGTGTCGCCCCATGGAAATACTCTTCCGGCGTATGATAGGCAATGCCGATGTTGTGTGCGAGATTTCTGTCGGAGCAGCTAAAGTCTTTGGCGGCCCCACTGCCTTGACAGATGGATGCGATTCGCCCTCCGGCGTCGCCCACAAAGAAGCTGCTTTCCAAATCCAGCCCTCCTTGAACGATGCCGTGATCGCGACAAAATTCGTCCCACATCCCCGTTCTGGGT
>JADHZA010000134.1:0-49723 GCA_018831705.1 Torrubiellomyces zombiae
TAGTCGGGCTGCAAAGCCTTTCCAAGACGTGACCTCTCGGTCTAAGCGTCTGACTGTTGTTCATGATGCCATGTTGTGCCAGGTGGTGCGTGTAGCGCGTAGTTGGGAAATCTTGGAAGAGAAACTGACTGTTCTACATGTAAGCGGGGGCGGCTGCCTCTATATATGTAGTTGTACACCACAGTTGACTCGCTTGTGCCTGTTTCATTATGCGAGATTGCCAGTGCCTTGTGATACAGTGTGCCTCCTTTATGCATGGTATCACCAGGTGACAACGGCTGGCAACGTCACCGTCCGTCATCACTCGTCTCACTGCCGAGGACTCTCGGCAATCGTCACTGTCCTCGTTTCCATGTGGGCACCTTGATGCTTGCCCGCACATGGGACGCACATTGATTCCGTCGCACAGCTTTTCACGCCTTTACCTTGTCATGCAAAGCGTACCACTAAGAGGCCGGCAGGTGTGCTAGAATGCCATTGATGAACTAGCGACTCTGGGTTCAACTTGCAATTTTGCTATGTACAAAACCGTGATCTCACGTTCATTTGAATTCGCATCAGCCTTGGCTTGCCCCCGAGCATAACAATTTAGCAACGTCACATTCTCAAGCGATGCTTCAATGACCCAACCACTCCCAACCACTCCCAACCACTGAGCTTTACGAGCAATCACCATCTTGCCTACATTGCCTATCGTCTACATTTACAGAGCCGGAGGTTTAAAGCAAGGCTCCGGAAACGCAACACTTATCCTTTGCAAATCCGTACCGTCTCCCTCATTCAAAATTTCCGCCATCTGCGTCCTTGCGGCAGCTAACATACCCCTAAAGGGATGCGTAGTTTTGCTGATGCTGTCCAGTCCCTCAATCGCCTCATTGCACATCTTTATACTCTCTTCATACTTTCCTTGGAGCTGGTAGCACCTCGCTAGTTCCACCAGGGAGACAATTCGATCCGGATGGTAGTCACCGCGTCGAGATGGCATTCGCTTCTGACGTTCGCTTACGTCCACCAGAATCTCTTCCGCTTCAGTATATCGACCTTGGCAACTTAAGATAGTCGCAAGGACCTGCCTTCCGAAAAGAACTCCAATGTGATTGTCCCCGATATTTCGAATGGCAATGGTGATGATCGAACGCAACAGCTTCTCTGAGTCCTGCAATCTGCCAAGGGCGCCCAACACGATAGCTTTTGATGCTTCAGCCAGCAGGGTCCATGGCGCTTCTTTGCCGTTTCGGGCTTTGCGAGTGGCAATGACTTCTTCCATGAGGTCAAGTGCTTGCGGTAGGTCTTCTCCAAGTAGTGCTGATACCCGAGCTAGACTTTCCATCGCAAATGTTGTACGAGGATGCCGGATTTCCTTCATTCCTGCCACAGCTTCATTGTGCATTTCCCGGGCCGCAGAAAGGTCCTCGCGCCGCCAAAATTTTGCAACAGTACGACCCAAATCATCAACAGCTTCCAGCATCGCGGCCTTCGAAGCATAGCTGTCAGTATGCTCTTGAAGTGCTCTCAGCCCTGTCACTGCCTTTCTTTGCCATTGCGCAGCCTCAGAATACTTTCCCTGTTGCCACAGAATTGTGCCTAATGTATGCCACGCCACAAAGGTGTCTCGGTGGTTGAATCGAAGATGCGTTTCGCAAGCATCTACGACGCCGCGCTGTAACTGCAAGGCATTTTCAGGCTCCCCAAGTTCCCAGTATATCCTAGACAAGGCTGTGGTCGCGAGCCTGGTTTGCCTATGCTTGTTACCCAGGGTCTGATGGAGGAACTGAACGACTTGCTCCAGAAGCACTTGTGCATCCTTTAGATTCCCGCATTGGACGTATATGACGCAGAATTTGACCAGCATTCGTATCCGGCTGCCATTCATGCTCGTTCCATATGCTGACCATGCCGCCCAGAATGGACGTTTCTTTGCCTCCATCTTCTTTGCAATCAATGCGCGGCATTTTTGCACATGTTGAACATGAGAAAAGAGCTTAAAATGAAAAGCCTCAACTTGGGCGTCCTTTACCAAAGGTGGCATGAGGATGGAAGCTGCAAGTACTTGGCCTGCTAACTCAGCCCACATTGCTTGACCAGCGAGAGTAACCTTCGGCCGCTTGTCGTCCCATACACGTTCTCGAGCCCATTTGTGGACTAAAGGGTGCATAGTATAGGTTTGATCATGCTCGTTGTAAGACAGAAGAGAAAGCCGAGTCAGCTCCCGTAGCGCTCGGCGAACTCTATCGTGTGATTCTTGAGAGTCATCCGGACGCCTACCATCGCGAATTAGGTTTGGGAGGGGTGGCTCGGAGTTCTCGCCCAGTATCCAGGAGAGAATGGCCAAAAGCCTTGAGTTTATTTTCTCTGACATCGTGGACTCTTCAAAGCAGCTGTCTCGTCTCTCCTCCTCTTCATGCTCAGCTTCAACCTTGGAATTTGTCATGGCTTTGTCAAGGATCTCGGGTGATAAACCTTCTCTCCATAGAAATGCAAATATGTGAAGCACTTCCTTGGCGTCTGCAGCAGCGGTGGGGTTACTTCTGTTCTCGAGAAGTCCGTAACAAAGCTCGAAAGTGACGAAGACTGCGCGTTCATTATCTGTGCCCGCATCCATCGTGGGGTGATTTCGAAGCGTGTCCCATTGGCGATCAAAATATGTCAGATACGTGTCTAACTCGCAAAGTTGGTCACGGATTGCAGCTCCGGCCTGAATGATCGCGAGTACTAAGTACCCAAGAGCTTTGGCGATTTTCGAAGCCAACTTTGGCCATGTTGGTTGCCATGGTGTAGGGAGGTCCGAGGCTTTTAGTAGTAAGTCCGAAGCCTCTTGGATCTGTAGTCCACTGAAATCGTAATGCCTCGGGCCAGTGTTCCCATGGATCTTGAATTTTGGGTTGCGGGTTGTGATGAGGATGTGGCCGCCTCGACCATGAGGGAAATAGTCTTCCAACTTGACGCTGCTATCATCCGCATTGTCGATCAGAAGTAGCCAGCGCTCTTCCACGGTTGACAACCAATCCATCGCAGCCTTCATGGTCGCGCTGCGACCAGGTATTCGTGCGATTGCCCCAAAGCTTTCCTTGATGACCGCATCGGAGCTGCCATCCACCCAGAAGACGCCCCAGAATCTTAGAAACGTCAGATATAAATATACCCACACTGAAGTTGCTGCGCACGCACTTGTAGCGGTTCATGTCTGCGAATTTACAACAGAACTGCGTTTTCCCAGAACCAGCTATCCCATGTATGACGAATCGTCGCTGATTTTGATCATAGAGTGGACCTGGTGGTTGGATGAACGAGGCACTCAAATCCTTGAGTGGTTCCTCACGGCCAGTGAAGAAGCTTTGTACAGACTGGGGCATGGAAAAGTGTACATTTCTCTTGGTAACTGGTTCAATAGATACCAGTACGTGATCGAGTGCATGGCAGTCCGAGTCGTTGTATTTGTTATTGCCGCTTGAGATCATCGCTTCACGTAGAGCGCCAATCTGAGTTTGTAGCGCGCCGACTTGGCTCTGAACACCCTCGAGCGAAGTCGCAGTCTGTTTGTGTGCTTGTCTCGTGTCTTGCCTTCGAAACTGTGTTAGCAGCAAAGCCCCGATTATGCAGCTTTGAACTCACTGGTCAATTCTCGCGAGCACAATGCTCATAGCGCTCAGCATAACTGTAAGCGCATCTTGGCAGCATTTCAGGTCCTCGTCTTTTGCCAAACGTTTCCAGGCTAATACCCAGACATCGATGTGTTTCGAGATGCTGTGGCTCGCTGGCTTGCAAATCCCTGTGACGATGTTTTCCAGTCTTAATATGAGGTTTTCGGTGTGACTCAACATCCATCCTATATCTGCCCATGACGCCTTTGCGATATCCGAGGTCGTTTTCGTCTCGTTATATGTAGTTTCGATCGATCGACAAACCTGCACACATGTCTTGACGTTGAAGTTTAAAGCTTCAAGTTCTTCAGCCATGCCCGCTGCCATCTTCCGCAATTTTTGAACGTATTCGCAGAATCTTACTGCTACATCGGCAAGACCGACTGCAGCCGTCGGCACGGACAATCGCTCCATCTTTGTTTCAAACACACCGCAACTGAGGCCCACGGGTAGGAACACTGAACAGAGTCGATGTGAAGTCTTCGCCAACAGTATTTCTGAACTTATCGTCCTTTTTCAGGGACGACAGCGTTGTTGAAGGCAGGAAAGAGAGCAACATCTGGGCGTGACGAACACCAATCGGCGGAAATCCACATGCAAACATTGAATGGACGGCACCCCACTTCATTTATCCTCCAGGTGGCTGTGCCGGGATGAAGACTCAGCTGAACCCCGTTTCCCAAATCCAGCCAATCCGATGAGGTTTTTACCCGCCAGGTTTGAGGTTCCCATGCGGGAATCGGGAGCCAGTTGGCATCTCATTGGCGGTGGGTCCCGTCCCGCGGGCCGACGGGAAGCGCCGCTCAACCCACTGCACATGGTTGTTATTATGTACAGCAGCGGTGGTTAGTGGGGGGTTGAAATCATTGTAATCGACGAAGCCATTTTATCTAACCAAACTGTTGTAAGGCGTGGATGCTGATTGGCCTGCCTCGGTTCGTTACCTCTTACCTATATCAACGGTAATACCTTCCTCGACTTATAATTCATACCAAGACCTGGTCAAACGGTATCATCCAAAGCCGCTGCCGCTGCCGCTGCCGTAGCGTAGCCTCTATTTAATCCGCCTCCAAGGGCCTATTTTTCGACATCGCAAGATTGAGCTCTACGGCATCTTAGTACGTGCAAGTTGCCGACCAATCACTAATAGCGCTGATCGCTTTTGGGCCAATTAGAGCATACCCTTTTTGGACTAGCCAATCACAATCGAGGGTTACTTCAATCTGATTAGTCAATGCCTATATTTTACAATAATTTCAGCGATTCTAATGATTTGAGCTGGTCTAATCATTCTACCCGTACGCGTCGTATATAACTTTTCAATAGTCAAAGAAGGTCCGCCAGTCTAGCTACTGTAGCCAATTGGGAATTGCCACATAGCCACCCCCTGAAAAGCACGCAAAGAGACCAAAGGTCTCTTCTCAGACCGGAAAAAAGGATTACAGTTGTTCCACGAGTAAAGCAAAAACGCAGTTCAAGCCATCCAAACTAAGTCAAGTGATAGGCGTGTGAGACGGCTGATAGGCGTGTAAGACGCTTAGAACCGGGGGTGTTGACAGGGTTTAGCAGGGTTTAGCAGGGTTTATTCGCTATTGTGCGTGTTGGTCGGCGTGTGTGTACGTACGTACATACTTGATGACGTTAGCGGTCAAATTGGGTGTATTCAAATCTATATCCTCTATCTAGGTTGACCATGCAACAAGGCCACAAAGGGCCTTATGTACAGATAGCTGTTAAGGCTATCGCAGGGGTTAAAAGGGGTTGCGTAGGGATAGGCCTTAAAGGGCCAAATGACGTCACGTGTAACGCTTGAAGCTATCGCGAGGTTGATGCTCTAACAGTGCGGGTATTATACGTATTAATGAGAAGCTGGATACTTTGCTAGGGGATCTCTAGTTGGCTAGAATAAGTAGGTGATCTATTATATAATCAAAATTCAGACTATGATTGGCACGCTTAAACGGCTGGTCCAAGCGTCTCACACGCCTATCAGCTGTATCACGCGCCTGGCACTCGACTTACCCCAACTCTTTCAATCCCACACGTCCAACTTCAGAGCCAAGCTCAGGCAATCATGGCAGTGTCTTACCTTGTCGGACTTGCGTCTCTTATGGTAGGCTGTTGGTGGCTGTACCATAATGTGCGGATATTCGTATGTATAAACGCTGTGAAACCTTGAGGTTGCACTAATGACGACCACAGCCATGGCGCCATTATCATGGTGAAGACAGGGGATGCGGTCGGATAAAGATGCTCCCGTCGAACTGGAAGCTTCCCTTTGGTATTGACAAACTGGCCAATGCTCCCCAAGCCGAACGAAACCGCAAGCTTCCAGTACTATCCTTCGATGACCACGAACGATACGGTGATACGTATGGACAATACGCCGGCGGACTGTTTACGATTATAACCAGAGATTCGCGGAACATTTCTTCGTTATTAACCGAGCAATTCCATAAATTTGGCTCTGGACATCTACGAAGACTCTGCTTTGGACCATTACTCGGTGAGGGTATCTTCACTGAAGACGGAGCAGACTGGAAGGCGTCGAGGCGATTACTGGCCTCAGAGCTGCATAGGCCAAACTATCCAGCTTTGCATGCCTTGGAGCCTCATTTTCAAGATTTACTACGGAGCATCGTTTCGAATCAAGACGCATCTTCGAGTATAAACTTGCGTCCCCTATTTTACGACTATACCCTCGACACTGCCACCGACCTATTTCTCGGAAACTCCACGAATATTCTTAGCCTGCCATCCAAAGCGAATAATGAAGGCACACGCTTTTCGAAGGCCTTTAACGAAGCAATGCAGTGGCTTGCGACGAGAGAGCGCTTCAAAATGTTTGCGTGGCTTGTGACAACACCGGGATTGCTCAGGTCATGCAGTACCGCTCGCGACTCTTTAGAAACTATGATCATTGACGCGCAGCGGTTGGAGATGCAATCCGGGCACAGGACTTTCACTGACTTCTTGGGCAAATCAACTGATATGGGCAAGGCTCGGGACGAACTTATGAATCTCCTTTTCGCTGCCCGTGACTCCAACGCGAGCCTCCTTTGCTGGTTGGTCTACGCGCTAGCTCGAGAACCTACGGTGCTCCAAAACGTTCAACAGGAAGTGCTTTCAGGCCTTGGCAAAGACCCAGACGTTCTACCCACAGATTCCGACTTGGCGACCATGCGGTACTTAGACGATGTTATACACGAAACACTCCGTCTATTTCCAGTTGCACCTATTAACGGCCGACTGTGCCGTGAAACAACTACTCTTCCTTCTGGCGGCGGCGATTCTGGCGAAGATCCCATTCTAGTACCAAGGGGTGCCCTGATTTGCTTTTCGACGTATGCCTGTCAACGATCGACCAAGTATTATGGGGATGACGCAATGAAGTTTCGACCGGAGAGGTGGCAAGAAGTCAATGTGAAGACCCGGACTAACGACTTTACATTCCATCCTTTCATAGGAGGCCCGCGGAAGTGCCTTGGAGGTAGTTGACATTCCTTCTCATCATATCGTAACCCGGATGACTAAATTGTTGATAGAACGCTTCGCATTGAAGTTGGCCAAATACACGATTTGTCGCTTGATACAATGCTTGAGCACAATCACGGTCGATGGCCCTGAGTTCGAAGCTGGGTTCGATTGGCAGGAACAGATCCAGTACCAAATCGGTCTTACAATGTCCCCCGGCGATGGTGTATTTGTTAAATTGAAGACGAGATAACTAATCAGCTACCCAGCGGCGTTTGGCCTTGATATGAAATCGATTGTCATGGCTCTGATATACGCGTGGGAGTCTCTTTGTAAACGTATATTCTCTTGAACGTTCTGGTAGCCAACTCAGTTTCATCAGGTAGGTCATTGCAGAACGCCAAGACCAGGTTCTGAATCCAGTTTCGGTGCAGCGACGGCATGATATTCCATTTGGACGTCAAATTGTACATGTTGTATCTGCTACTAATTTCTGATTGTTGTCCATCAGCCATTTCGTGACTCCTGGGTATGCCTTTTTTTCTAGTAATTAGGGATACCACCTTTCCTAGTGGGAGCAGCAGTGTATTCTAGACTACTAGGAAATAGTATTTTATTCGATGAGTATAGGCTACAGATAACGAAAATATTTAAAACCAACTACTTTTTTCTTGATCATCTTGTATAGGTTAGAAAAAGTGAAAATGATGCCTACAAGCGCGTGTAGTGTAGCGGTTATTATCCGCGTTTTCCACTCTACAACTATGCAAAATCATTTCGCGGGACTCGGGTTCGACTCTATCCTCTTTGAAGGCAGAAATATGAGAAAATAGCAATCTTTTCTGTTAAGATCCTCTGGGCTAGCTACACCTCTCGATTATATGGTATATAAAAGAAAAGAGGTCAAATTTTGAGGCACGCGTCCGTAGTGTAGTGGTTATCATCTCAGATTTCCATATGTTTTCCAAATTTCTGAGGACTCGGGTTCGATTCCCGACGGACGCAATTAATTATCGATTCCATACCCTCATAGAGGATACTTGGTTTTTTTGGCCCGAATTGGCAGGGCAAAATGAATTATTAATTCATCGCTGTAATAATTTGCGACCCGATACGTGCGACATGCGGAACAGTGTACTTTTTGGCGGACTCTGACAGCGGCATTTCGTCAGCTGGTGCGCAGCGGGGACCTGCCACCTGCCAACACTCTACTCGCTCACTTTGCGCAACAGCCTCAGCCGCCCTCCAAGATCCAACTTCGCTCAAATACATCCAGGAAACCACTTCACACATTCATTCTCCTTACCCCAGTCGGTATAGTTAATCTCCCTCTTCACTGCTCGTCTCGCTCGCCAATCGCGGACCACGTCTCCAAAAAGTCACCATGGCGAGCGACGCGCCGAAACCGAAGCTCCTATGGAATGCCGAAAACGTTAAAGACGTGGCCGAGTCGGTCGGCATCAACTCGCTCAACGAGGAGGCCCTCAAAGCCCTGACGCAAGACGTCGAGTACCGCATCGGCCAAGTCATCATAGAGGCTCTGCGACTCATGCGTTCCTCGCATCGGACAACCATGACGGTCGACGACGTATCTCAAGCGCTCAAGACGCTCGACGTCGAGCCGCTGTACGGATACGACTCCACGCGCCCGCTGCGCTACGGTGAGGCGAGCTTGGGCCCGGGCCAGCCGCTGTTTTACATCGAGGATGAGGAGGTGGATTTCGAAAAGCTCATCAATGCGCCTTTACCTCGCGTCCCCCGGGATATGAACTACACTGGTTCGCTTGACCATGGCTCTCCCACCTGTCGATTGCGAGAGGATCGCTGACCGTGACATGCGCTCCCCACAGCACACTGGCTTTCCATCGAGGGTGCCCAGCCCTCCATTCCTCAGAATCCTACCACCGCCGAGTCGCGATCGCAAGAACTCCTCCCCAAAGGCACAGGTGCCAACCCGGCTCTGGCTGCCCTCGCCGGCAACGATAACATCGCCATCAAGCCCTCGGTCAAACACATAGTCAGCAAGGAGCTCATTCTCTACTTTGATAAAATCCAGGCGGCGATTCTCGACGACAACCCCGACGAGGAAGTCGTGCGATTACGCCAGGCCGCGCTGGGCTCGGTCCGCGACGATCCCGGCCTGCACCAGCTTGTACCGTACTTTATCAACTTCATCATGGACCGCGTTACCCACCACCTCGACAACACCTTTACTCTCCGACAGATGATGGACCTCACCAACTCCCTCATCGAAAACAAGAGTCTCCATCTCGATCCGTACGCCAGCTCCCTGGCCGCGCCTGCACTCACCTGTCTGATGGCGCGTAAGCTCGGTGCGGACGACGGTGTCGACGCCACCAAGGACCAATACGACCTGCGTCAACTCGCCTCCTCGCTCGTCGGACGCATCGCCCTCAATTACTCCACGACCAACACCCTCCTCCGGCCGAAACTCACACGCACCTGTCTCAAATTCCTTCTGGACCCTACCAAGCCGCCTGCTGTTCTGTACGGCGCCATATGCGGTCTCCTGGAGGCTGGAGGCCCCGAGGCTATTCGGGTCCTGGTGCTGCGGAATCTCAAAACCTTCGAGACGGGTATTCTGCAACCGCTCAAAGACAAGTCGGAGGGCGGCATTGAATATGAGATGCTCGTGCAGGGCCTAGTCCGGGCCGTCGCTTCGCTTTCCCCGAGTGAAGAGAGCAAGGGGGTGAATGGAGTGGATGGTGGAAGCCTTTCGCAGACCGAGATCGGCGAATTAAACGACTTCCTCGGGTCGATTGTGGGACGAAGGATCGCATCGTCGGGGAACAGAGCGCTTGTCCGGACGATACTGGACGCCAAGTTGTTGGAATGATAGATACCATGGTTTCAAGTGCTTGATGCGTTCCTTTGGCAAAGGTAGAGTTCCACCCAGGGAGTCGACTTTGGGGGGTTCAAGCGGGCGAATTGGCGTTTTGGGCGGAGGGAAGCTTAAAATCCTGGACTCATTTTCCTGTCATGAATAGTAGCGACAGATCGAGCGACTGTCTATTTCCGTCCCCTTTAACACGTAGATGTTCACTCGAATACCTTAGTATAATGCAAACAGCACTTCATGCTCGACGAGATGACTACCTTACAGTACACACACAATCTAGAAAGGCCTCCCCAACGACACACCTCAAAATCCACAACCTCCTCCTCACAAACCAAAAGCTAAATACAACCCACCCAGTACACTCGAGACCCACAGGGCCGTCTCAGCCTTCTTAATCGAAGCCTTCTGAAACCCCTTCCCCAGATCAAAGACCAAATGTCTAACACCATTGACAAAGTGAAAAGCAAACGGAAAGCCCAGGAGGAACTTGACGCCGCCCTTGACGGCCCACGGCAGCGCGGCAAAGCTTGACGCCAGCGCCGCGCTCTCCAGATGCCATCCGAGCAGAGGAGCGACGAGGTAGGTCGAAAAGTAGAGGTACGCTGCGCCGGAGAGGGTGCAGCCCGTGATTCGCGTCCACGCAGAGTGGCCCAGCCACGTCTGCTCGATCTTGTAGATGGCTAGATGCGGTGATACCGGTCGGTTGAGCCGCTGCGAGGCGAGGATCTCCTGTCCGTCTTGGGGGGAGAGTTTCTTGGTGTCGATGGAGCTGCAGACGGCTGAGTTAGTTTCCGCTGGACGGTGGGAGTGTACTCGTGTGGCGTACCGTGATGCCGTGCTGGACATGAGCGCAAGGCGTGGGATCGTCTGCGTGAATGAGATGGTCGGCTGGGTGCCTATATTCCCCCCAGACAGTCTTGATTAGCCGATTGCGCGCAGATGCCCCCTTCCATCTCGGAGTCTCACAGCACATACCTCGCCGCAGAGCAGCGACGCCAACCCGTTGAGCAATCATTGTCGATACTGCTTTCCAATGACGAGTAGTGAGGTCAGGTCAGGCATTGCCGAATCGAAACCAAGTTTCCGACCAAAGTTCCCTCGGCTCTAGCTCTCCAACCACACACGTGATGATTCCCACCACAGTCACGTGACCTTTTCTGTTTGTACTTATCGCTTGCTTCTCACCTGTCCTTTCTTACCTTTTTCTTCCTCTCTTTTCTCTCCAGATAGTCACGAACGCTTCGTCGTCGGGATAACGCACTGCAACCTCGCTTCGAGTCCATGGCAGTGCGCCTGGCTGGGCCAATTCTTTGGCCACAATGGAGCTTTGTTCGGAGAGAAAAACAAGGATCCGTCGTTAATCTCGACATCTGGTTGCGGGGTTTACTTCTGTCTGGATGTCGTTTCATTTTGAGATCTACAATTCTGGGTTTTCGCTTCGCATGAGTGCATGCCGGGGCCCCCCTTGAGCTCTTTTGGGGTACTGTCGTGATGTCTCTGTCATGTATAGTGTAAGCTTTGCTCGCTGGGATTTCGTCGCTCGGCTGTGCTAGGATTGGCTATAGACGTGCTGAGCTGTGTCGTGACTGCATGGCTGTCCACAACCATCACTCTTCAAAAGTGCGATGAACGTGGTAACGATGGCTTCAGTGGCAATGTACGCGTGGGAAGAACAATGTCAGACACGCCGATTTAATCTGGTTTCGTGCACGAACTTGGAAGCGTATAAGCTCAGACTGCTTCGAGGCTCAGACTGAAAAAAGTGGTGTTTTGAGCTGCTTGTGTACATACACTTGCCGAAGGAGAGGAGACGTCGTCGTCGCCTATGCCATCCAACCCGGTCCGAGCCAAGATATCAAACACCTGCCAAGCTGCTCAATGCTCTCTTCCCCCCCCACCATTATTCATAGCCTCAACGCCCATAGCCTGCCAGCCTGTATAAGAGCGAGTCCAGAAACTGAATCTGTACGAGGTCATTTCCATATTCTAAGAAACAAAAAAAAAGGGATTGTGCTCTCTGCGCCACGTAGAGTCAAAGGCCGTCCTCTGTACCGGGTATGTAGATATTCAGAGGATGCTAGACTTGGTTCTATAAGTACCCGCCTCCATTCTGATGATTGCCCATTGTGTCACCTCCTCCCATATTATCCCCCAGTCCATACTGGTTGAACAAGCCTGGTGCTAGGGGATTGGTGTTGGAGCCCAAGACGTCTCCGAATACGTCCCAATTCAAATTTGAAACGTCCAGAAATCCGCCCAGCAGGGGGTTGACGGTCCCTGGTTGGCCCGGCTGAGGCTGCTGTACTTGTTGCCTGGGCTGTTGCTGCTGCATAATATCGAATTGCCTGGACGAGAGGCCTTGGTTTGGGAGAGGTGGTGTGGCGGACATGGAGCCCGACGATCGGGGCTCTTGTGAAGGCGCCGTTTCTCGCAGCTGAGAAATAAAGGGGGGCGTCTTCAGGCTCCGACCGGCCCGTAGAAAAGCTTGCTCGCGGATCCGCCAAGCTTTCAAAGTGATGTGAGCTTGGACGGCGTAGGATTTCTGCGACATGTCAAACAGCTCGGGGTGGTATCCGTAGATTCTTTCTACGTTCGCCCAAGACCTGTCGGAAAGGCTCCCCGTCGGACGCTGACACAGGTGACCGGTGATGACGGCGAAAATGTCGGGTTGGAAACACACTTTGGCAAACCAGAGAAACCCGCACTCAGCCAAGCGGTCGTATTCGTCCATTCGATATTCCGTGCCCAGAGTTAGTATCTTGAAAAGGTTGTCCTTGGGCCCAAAGATCTCCGTACCCCATTCCGGCTGTTCTTGGGGCGGTATAAGTAACGACGTCAGTTTGGTCGCCAGAAGCGGGCGTATCGCGAGAGCAGCCCGATGTGTATTGCCGGCATTGACGTCAATGTATTTCCTCTCTATTTCGGCGAGCGACTCCTCAACGCTGTTGACGTAGGTGCGAAAGCTAGAAAAGGCCTCTTCAGGCGTCGCCGAAGGTGTGTCCTGATCCACGCTTTGGCCAAGCACAGCCGCCTCAAAGACTGGGGCGTGATTTGACTTGTCCGCAATGAGTTTGTGTTTGAAGATTTCGTTGAGTATCAGGGAGAAGCCCATCTCTGTTGGACCCTCTCGTGGCTGTATGGGCTCCGAGGAGCCTGGAAACATATCGGCATCGTTCACGTTTACCGGTGGTTTCGTGTCCCAGTGCAGGGGGAGCAGAGTGCCAGTCAGGCCACACATCATGGCGTATTTCGAGTCTATTATGATGATCTGCCACCAAATCCTGCGGCGCATTTCGGTTTCAAATGAGTCGAGGCCAAGGGAAACACCGTCACGATGGTAGCCCATCTTCTGAGCAATGCGAACGAGGGTGCCGCTGAGAACCCAAGCCGCGTGTCGGTCGTAACGACCTTGTAGCGATTGCTATTGTCTTTTCAGCCCTTCGCTCCCGAGGCGGACGAGTGCTTCGGGCCGTTACAGGCAACGGGAAGACTTGACTTACCATGTAAAGCACGAATGCCTGCAGGGCCGACATGTTGTAATTCTTCAAAAAATTGTAGCGCATCAAAGCTACCCTCGTGCCGGCAGTAAACTTTTGCACAGCCGACTCTCGTGACAGACCAAGTAGCTGGACACTCTCGATGTCTTCCAGAGCAACGGCTGCGATCGTGTAGACCGCGAACAGCAACGCTTGGTGGTGCAGGGGGATGCCGGTCATATTCGTCGCACCCTCCATGAGGATTGGCTGGACTGTGGGGACATGGATGACTTTGATGAGAGGGTTGACGCGCTCGAGGAAGATCTGCCACAACTTGAAAGCGTGGATAGGGTCTGGTATCAGATCTTCAATGCTTGCAGTGGACGGGTCGCCAGGGAAAAACAGATCTGCATTGTTCTCTGGGGTGAGCTCCTCTGACCCTAATATGCTGCAGTCCTCGGGGTCTTCGGTCTCGACAATGTTGCGCATCGCTTGCAGCTGCAAACAGGGTCAGCTCTGAGAGTGCGCAGGAGAGTCATGACGCAGTAGCGACGTGACATTGTAGCGCGACGAAGGCTCACCTCCTCGAAGACAGTAGCCCAGATGTAGCTGTCCATGAAGCGAACGCTTCCATCATCGTGAACCACCCGGCAAGCGGGTTTCCAATTCGGTTGCCCCTCGCTGGTCTCCGTCGCCGTTTCGGAAAGATCTGCTTTCAGGCCATTGAAGGTGGAATGCAAGGGGGACGGCGGCCCAGAAGGAGATTCCTTCAGATCAGGGACGGGCCCGCTGCCGACGCTGGCATACTGCTTGAGAAGCTCCTCACAGCGGGCGAGACGGTCTTGAAGGTCTTGGTTAGGCCGACGGCGCTTGCGAGCCGGAGCCGGCGTACTCGGGACACAGGTAACGTTGGCCTAACGCATGTGGGCATAAGTATAGTGAGCGACTGGCAGCTTTCGGCTTGCAGGGCGCAGACAGGAAAAACATAAACAAACGGGCTTGCGCTCGAAGAAGAGCAAATTAGACCAAATCGCAAGCCAAGCATACCTTGATGCAATTTGAGCACGGAGAATTTCGATCGCACTTGATCTTGCGATGCTGGCACAAGACACAAGCCAAAACTCGCGCCTGGCGAAGGGCCGACGCATGATGAGGCAGAGGCGACATGTCGATTCTTTACATGCTCAAGCAGGTGGAGGCGGTCTTGAACATTGCACAAAAACAGACGGTAGAAGGGGTGCGACGACACGCGAAGTGGTCGCCAGACGCTTTCTTGGACGAAGGAACCGGCGCGAAGGACGCCTCTTGACCAATACCGGATGTTGGGAGACGAGGGCCTGGTCGGGCACTATTATTACCTCCCGCTTCTACAACGGATGGACAATGACGAGAGGAAGAGGCGAGACCTCGGCGCGAGCCGTAGAAGCGAAATGCGAAGTCAAGAGGTAGCGGGAGAAAGATTTGAATCCGTGTTCGGACGAAGGACGGGGCTGAGGCGGCGATACGGCCGAAAGATTCGGTCGGGCGAATGAATGGCTGCAAGTCACCGTCGCTCTTTCTTTCTTTCTTTTGTGTCGTGCAGGTCGTGCCAAAAGATGACGCACACGGGGTAGGACGGAAAGGAAGGAGACGATAGGACAGTCGTGGTGGTTGTTTCCCCCGCTAACGTCGCTCGACAGTTGGGTTGGGGTGCTGCTACTTGTACAAGTAGAGGTATGCGTCGGGGTTCAAGACCGCTATTCCGATGACGAATTTGGTGTTTTGGACCTCACTGTTCGGCTGCGTTGATGATGCGGCGCAGCAACTCGCGGCCGCGAGATGCCTGTCGCGACAAATGTACGTATATGTACAGAGCCGAAAAAAGGGTCAACCCGGTGTGCTGGACAGGAGCGGTGGGGGCACTCTCTGAGGAAGCCGAGGAAGCCTCTAACGGCCTCTTATCCCACCGTGCGCCTTGCGAAAGGCCCACTCGGGTATCAGTTGTGCCCGCTATTCATACCTAGTCGCCTTGTCTAGACTCTAGCGCGCCCCGGCATGCACGGACGGACATAGCTACGCACAACAGTCTGGTGCTAAATACTTCCGCCTCCTTCGTGATTGTGGCACTGGCATCGGCCAGACTGCGACTGGCTTTGTAAGCCACCGTGGCCCTAAATGAATCGCTCGTCGGGTTGCCGTACCCGCCGGGTTTGTTGTGCTCACCAACAAGGGGCAATGAGTCACTCGTGCATCTTGTCCAATGAGCAAACCGCCAGCATCCGATAGACACGTGGAATCACCAGGCGGGGGACATGTTCACTGGTGTCT
Organism: Torrubiellomyces zombiae; assembly: GCA_018831705.1. Taxonomy (NCBI): domain Eukaryota; kingdom Fungi; phylum Ascomycota; class Sordariomycetes; order Hypocreales; family Ophiocordycipitaceae; genus Torrubiellomyces; species Torrubiellomyces zombiae. The sequence goes on from JADHZA010000134.1 coordinate 15,759, forward strand.
GTGAGGCAAATATAGAGGCGACATGTCGCAAACAGCACCAGGTCGCTTGACGCGCCGTGACAAGGGTCATTGCACCTATATCGTCGCAAGTGTGAGGTATATTACATAGCCCTACAGGTACAAGCCAGCAAGCTGTGCAACTGGGATGCCGATCGCCAGGCAGGATGCAAGCCACCGAGGCCGAGCCCGTATGACTCGAGGTGAAGCATGTACTGGCACCGCCAGCCCTCTCCGCTTGATCTCACTCGCAGTCGCACACAGGGGGGCTGGTCCTGTTTACCCGGACATATCGGTCAGCGGAGCAACAACCTTGACTCCAAAGCGCAGGATTTGGATAATTATGTACGGAGTATTTCCTGTTGGACCAGCTCCGGGGTGTTCAAAGTAGTGAGGTTGGCACCTGTACTCTGTAGATCATCCTTCAAACATGGTCCAGGGCTCAGTCCCTGCTGCGGATCAGACCTCTCGGCGAACAAGAGCCAGGCACAGCCGGCAACAAGGAGCAGTCTTAGCACAGTTGCCCGACAGAGCCCGACCTCAGCCACAGTTGGGTGAAACACTGTCGTGTTGCTTCGTAGATCCAATATTATACTCATATTTTGTACGTACAAGGAGAACTTCCTGGAATGTTGTGACTTCAGCTCATCTTGCATACTCCGTCTCCCATGAGTAAAACCCCCTTCCTATTGCACCTTCGCCAGTCCAGCGCTAGTCTGATCCTCGCTTCTTGCGCGAGACTGAACAGGCAAGAGGATGTCTTGAACAGGCTGTGTTTTGCCCACATTGTATGACACTGCCTAGATTGCTGACTGGAGTGGCTGGTCGTTTCTCCATTAGGGGGTGGGCCATCCATCTCAAATCGCGGCCCACGGCGAACTACGGAGGATTTAATTGCCTGTCGCGAAAGCCCTTCGTGCAGCGAATTCCGCCTAGCAGCGTCAGGTTTACCCCGAATTCCGAACGAGCCTGTTCATTCTGCAGGCCTTGTTCATCGAAGCTTGTGAGGGCGCACAACGCAGATATGAGCAATAGCGAGCAGATGGCTTTTGCGCCATTCCGGCCCCGTTTCAACGCAGAAGCCCTAGCTGCTGACAGGAAGGAACATAGTCATTGCCTACCAGAATCCTGGTGGCCAATCCCCTTCCATTGAATTCCTAGGTCTCACCTCTGTCCCACTTCGACCGTTTTCCCGCTCTCCCACAGCTTGGTTTGATCTTGCAGAAGTCGGCAACGAAATGTGACTCTGACATCAATCTCAGGGGTAACCAGGCGACATAGAATTACAGCCATCATCTCCCAAAAATCGAACCCAAGTCAGGGCTCGACGATCTTGATGAATCGCCTTCACTTTGGGCCGGCGCCTCCTTGTCGGTACAATCGTGTCCGTCCTGGACGGACACAAGTGCCTGCTTGTTTCTTCGCTTTAGTGCCCGGCGATGACTCACTCCGTTCACATGTCGTTCCCACGCCTGATCTGTCACCAACACCGTTCCGCAGACTTCACAGGTGCGCGAGGCAGGCGTCTCCGGAGGCGGCGAGACAAAGGCCGCAGTGAGAACTTCGTTCGCACGAGGGGACAAGTCTGCTGGCGCGGGTCTTTGATCGCCGCGCAGGAACTGTCCAGTCAAGAGAGCAGCTGGCTCGACGACATCGGCTCGGAAGCGTGCTAATTCAGTGCTGTTGAGGAGGTAGAGGCTGTTGATGGCATCAGGACCCTGATCCCGAAGACGACGGATTTGCTTGAGACGAGTCCAACGGGTTTGGTAATTTGCGTAACGACGGGTAGCGGTTTTCATATCCTCGAGACCTGAAGCTTTGAGTGACTCGAGCTCGGATAGAGGCTTCCCACGAGTCAAAGCTTGAATGTACGGCTCGAGCTGTCTGTAACCGATGGATTGCCATATGCCCTTTGTCATGTCGACGCACTCATTTGATTGCGACTTTTGACCTTTGAGGTCGAATAGCTCACGAACTTCATCCAAAAGGCCGGCGTGGAGCATCTTGTCCACACGTCTGTTCAAGCGTTCGTGCAAGACCTCACGGTCAGAGTGCACCCAGAAGAGCAGCTTCTCCCACGGCTCCTGGGCAGATTCGTCGCTCACAGCCGCAGCTTTGCGTTCTCTCTGTTCTGCATAGAACTGGGAAGCCGGCTTCCCCGTATGGAGGAATATCTCGAGGGATCGTTGAATCTTCCTGCGATCATTAGGGTGCCATCTTTCGGCCATAGCCGGATCGCACTTCCGCAGCTCCTCGAGAAGGATATCTGTAGGCTCTTCGAGCAATGGGAATGAGCTCGATGGGTCTGTCTGCACATCGTCCAAGATGACATCGGTGAAAAGTAAGGGGTCTACGTAGTATTGCGTCCCGCCAACGAGGATAGGCAAGTTTCCCCGACCCCGTATGCCCGATATGACCTTGGTGGCCTCGCGCTTGAAGTCTTCGACGGCCCAGGGCGCTTCTTCCAGCGATATGGTGCCCAGAAGATGATGAGGTATACCTCGCTGCTCGGCGGGGGTGATTTTGTTGGTAATGATGGGCAAGCCGTTATAAAGCTGCATTGCATCGCTGTTGATGATCTCCCCATTGAAGCGAGCAGCTAGCTCCACGGCCAACTATATGAGACCAGTCAAAATCGAATAAATTCATCTCTTGGGGGGAGAGGACCAAAGACTAGACTAACCTCTGACTTGCCGGTGCCCGTTGACCCCAAGACCACCAGAAGTGGCTGGGCCGGAGGCTTGCACGAGGCCATTGCTGCGACATTGCGATGAAAGGCAGACCGCAAACCGCTACAGGATCTCATATGGGTGTTTTCCGATACATGTTGATCATTCAAGGCGCGTATGGTGCATGGCTTCGTGGCGAAAAACGGCACGTTGGCTTTGGAAAGGCAATGAGCCAATTGGCGTACAGAGATTGCAAGACAGAGCCCAGCAGAGCCTCGAAGCTCTGAAGACGAAGCTCCCCCGCATTGGCTTGTCCCCTGAGTGAAAGCTCCACCTATGTAGCTTTCCTGAGAGGGGATAGACCCTACCTAACATGGTCTGCATGCATTAAGTGCTCAGCTCCCGGCTCTGAAGGCGACGCCTGGTAAGAGCGGGTCACGTGCAGCCCCCGATAATTTTGGACTGGACACATCAGCGTTTGGGCAATTTGAAGCCAGATCGCCTACCTCACCCCCTCGAGCCTTTGACCAGTACTCGTGTCTATTGCTCATCCGCCCGACGAGCTCACCACAGCTCGATCTTTCTTCTTCTTCTCCTTTTCTCTCACTGGATGATCTAGTTCCGTTTCTTCAATTCTCCTCCGTTCGCGACCGTCATCATGAGTTCGCGTAAGTCACTCCCTGGCTTGCTTCGACCAAGCTGTCATGGCTTGTTCGCGCATTAGGGACTCGATTGCATTTCGTACGCCATTGACTCGCCACAACTTGACGCTGACCTGCGCATCGCTTCTTTAGTACGGTTCCTCGACCTAGTCAAGCCGTTTGTGCCGTTCCTCCCAGAGGTTCAGCAACCGGAGACCAAGGTGCCTTTCAACCAGAAGTTGATGTGGACGGCGCTTACGCTCCTCATCTTCTTGATCATGAGTCAGATGCCTTTGTACGGCATCGTCTCATCCGACAACTCGGATCCTCTATACTGGCTACGAATGGTCATCGCGAGTAATCGTGGAACACTCATGGAGCTTGGCATCACCCCCATCATTTCCTCTGGTATGGTCTTCCAGCTCCTTGCCGGAACTCACATGATCGACGTGAACCTCGACCTCAAGTCCGACCGCGAGCTGTACCAGACGGCGCAGAAGCTATTTGCTTTCATTTTGTCCGCCGGCACCGCCACCGTCTACGTCTTCACCGGTCTCTACGGTCCTCCCTCCGATTTGGGCGCGGGCATCGTCTTCCTGCTCATTCTTCAGCTTGTCGTCGCCGGCATGATTGTGATCCTCCTGGACGAACTGCTGCAGAAGGGCTACGGTCTTGGCAGCGGCATCTCCCTCTTCATCGCCACCAACATCTGCGAGTCCATCATGTGGAAAGCTTTCTCCCCGACGACTATCAACACTGGCCGGGGTCCCGAGTTCGAAGGTGCCGTCATCGCACTTTTCCATCTCCTGTTGACGTGGCCCAACAAGCAGCGAGCCCTGCAGGAGGCCTTCTACAGACAGAGCCTTCCTAACATCATGAACTTGCTGGCCACCATTCTCGTCTTCGTTGCCGTCATTTATCTGCAGGGCCTCCGCGTGGAGATTCCCGTCAAGTCGTCTCGCCAGCGTGGTGCGCGTGGCTCCTATCCCGTGCGCCTGTTCTACACCTCGAACATGCCCATCATGCTGCAGTCTGCCTTGTCGTCCAACGTCTTTCTCATTAGTCAGATGCTGTTCTCCCGCTTTTCCGAGAATCTCCTCGTTCGTCTCCTGGGTGTTTGGGACACTAAGGACGGCTCATCGCAGCTCCACGCCATTTCCGGACTCGTGTACTACATGTCTCCTCCGCTGAACTTCAAAGACGCTCTCCTGGACCCCATCCACACGGCGACGTACATTCTTTACATGCTTGGAGCGTGCGCCCTCTTCTCCAAGACGTGGATCGAGGTGTCTGGATCGAGCCCACGTGATGTCGCCAAGCAGCTGAAGGATCAGGGTCTTGTCATGGCTGGCCACCGTGACCAGAGCATGTACAAAGAGCTCAAGCGCATTATTCCGACTGCCGCTGCCTTTGGTGGTGCCTGTATCGGTGCCCTCTCCGTGGCCAGCGACCTCATGGGAGCTCTCGGCTCTGGCACGGGCACGCTCTTGGCTGTCACGTACGTATTCCTGTAATGAACAACTGTCAACCCGTCGCTAACGCTGGTCGCAGCATTATCTACGGCTACTTCGAGATCGCTGCAAAAGAAGGAGATCTCGGAGGCATGAAGGGCATGATGATGGGATAATCGCGATATACCAAGCACACGGAAGAAAGAGTGCTTTGGATCTGCCACAGCACCTAGATTCCGACGTGCGTGGAAAAGTGTTCATTCTGTACCAATAAATGCATGAAGAAAAGCAGGTGCAAGGGGTTATGTCAATATAAAGAGGTACTTTTTTGCCGTTTCAGTAGCCATTGGGGAGTCTGGCATGTGAAACGATGCTTCAATCAACGAAGCTGATGCAGCACGTGATGGTGTTTGCGAGTGAAATTCGAAAATTTCTCGCCATTGCTTGATGACTGACACTGGAGATTTTCGTGGATGAGTCATGTGATGCTTGGACTGTCCGAGACATACGACCCCTGGCAAAGAGGTGTGTGTCTTTGACCTCTTCGGTATTGGAACCAGTGATGACCAGAAGATGATGATTATTCAGGGACTGGCTACGTCGATGTTGCGCAGACCCGGGCGCTTCTGAATGTGACGTGGACAGCTACGAGTTTATGACTGAGGCGCTGGCCCACGGCCGAGTGGCACTGACGAGGTTCAAAGAGATTGGAATTGGCGGTAAGGAATGAGTCCCTCAACCTATAACGCTCTTTTAGTCACGGCGGGAAACAATGTGTCGTTAGACATGACATGCCAGTGCTTCCATATTAATAAAGTTGCCGAGTTCTTGTCGCCCAATTGCACCCGCGACTCGTTCAACCCCTTGCGAATAAACATGTCGGGCCGCAGAAACCTCGCCTTCTTCGCCGCCTTCGTCCTCTCCGCGATTACCCTCGCTACGTTGCACCACAGAACGAACATCATACCCGACAAGAGCTGGATACGGAACTGGGGCCGTGAAAGACCTCGCTACATCTTTGTCGATCTCGGCGCCAACAGCGCAGACTCGTTGGAGACTTTTCTTCAACATGAGGGCGCCAAGTTCAACTATGATTTCCCTCGTCCTGCCTGGGCGACTCACGAACAGGCCGGTGAGTACAATCGGTCGGGCCGACGCCTCCCTTGAACAGACGAGGAGCTAACCGGCAGCTCGTTACGTTTCTCAGAAATATTCCTTTTCGAAGCAAACCCGCACTTCAATACGGACCTGGTAGAGGCCAAAGAGAGATACGATGCGATGGGCATCAAGGTTACAATCTTCCCCTCAACGGTCGTTGATGTCAAAGACGGCACGCGTACGTTCTACATCGACACGGTCAACTCTGCTCACGACTATTGGGGTTCGTCCATCTACGCCAATCACCCCGATGCTATCAAGTCCAAGAGCAACGGTACCGAGCTCACGGCGATTAACATCTCCCGATGGCTGCTCATGAATTTCCTTCCTCGTGACTTTGTCGTCGTGAAGATGGACATCGAAGGTGCTGAGCACGACGTCCTTCCTCACATGGCGACCATGAGAGTGTGGACCATCGTGGACCATCTTCTTGTCGAATGGCATACTATGGGCCTGTCCAAGGAAAAGGCCCGGGCTCGAGCTGCTGTGGCTAGGGCCGCCGAGAAAAGACTACGAGCCATGGGCGTGCAAATGCCGGTCTATGACTCTGGTGCCTGAGCAGCAGGCTACGGGAATTCCAATATTCATGGATTGCTCTGGCCTGGAGAGCCCCAATTACGATCGCTGAGGTCAGGGAGCACAAGAGTTAGCACGCCCAGCTCACCATGCCGCCCTCGTTCGACCACCCGTAGCGACATCTTACGGGTGATCGATATAGGCCACCATACGGGCTGGCTGCGACTTGTGTACTCTGTTCTGGCAAATTAACTACCATGGACATGTCGCTATATATTGACAGGATTTGATTGGGGTCTAGGGTATGAGAGCAATGCCGGCGAAGCTTGTGCTCCTCGGTCAGGAGATGGTGTGCACATACATCCTGTGAGGATTGAACAACATAACGATACAACATACAACATGAAAGTAACGCCAGAAGACCGGTAACAGCGTTTTGTGTGACGTTTTCAAATGCTCCAAGAGGCGGCCAAACTTGGCTGACGATCGGGGGAAGGGAGGTCGCGGTCGCGTTTGCAGGAGACGCGCCATGGAATGCATTGCTGATATTGACACCCTCCGGGCACATACCCGAGATTGTTAAGCATCAAGCCGTTCATCCCTTCGTGTCCACGGAACAAAGACAACCCTGCATAGAAAAGTACACCGTTTCACCCTTCCTCCGCCATCGAATAAAGTTGTGCTTGGCGTGAGCAATTTAATTTGTTCAGTTCGAATTACATGCGGCCTGGACCCAGCTCCATTCGTCATCGACCCAGTAGCGCCGTATCTTATTCGTATGATGTATCATGCTAGTGAGGCTCTGATTATATTAATGTAGTAGAACGAATTGGTTACTGGCAACTGCTGAGCTTGCTCTCTTGCGTTTCCGAAGTAAGCAGGGCGGTGGGTTGCTATCACTAACAAGGGGTCCAAAGTTGAAGCTCAGCCGCTCGACAAATTGCCAACTATGAAGTACGTACGAACTTAGCGGACTTAGTGTTGATGGAAAGAATGAAGATTATACAGGTATGGCTTTCAAAATTAGATAAATCAGGTTCTGTTTAAGCAGCGCACCCGCTGGTCTCTGCTTTACACATGCACCTCACTCAACCCCGATCCTGGGGCTGGTCAGCTCCTTGCCACTTTGGAAGCTCGCCCTCTAGCTCTGTGCGATCCCCCACTGAAGATCGCCATACAAGCAGACCATGCTTCCTTTTCTGTGGAGATTCAGCCATCATCCTGGTCGTCGGACATTCATCACTCTTGCATTCGTGAACTCTTTCTTCATTGCTATCGCGCTCTACATCTTGCATTCTGGCTGTTCTCCCATACCGGCAGGCTACTACTATGCAACATTCCCGACTCCTCGTTTCGCCACGCACGATGCGCTGGAAGACATCTGTCGGCAGCATGGATGGAACATATTCTCACCACCAGCCGCACAGCCTGCTCGGCGCAAGGTGTACGACATGTTCATTGTCAACACGGAGCTCGACTGGCTCGAGATCAGACTGGGCACAACCTTCTCCGAAGTCGACTACTTCGTCATCGTGGAATCCAACAAGACCTTCACCGGCCTGGACAAACCACTGACGGTCAAGGACAATTGGGCCACGTTCGCGCGGTTTCACGACAAAATGATCCATCACCAGGTCGAATTCCCACCCGACTACAACCCCAAGGACGCGTGGGAAACGGAGGTGTACACGCGAAACTCGATGCTTCAGCAGGTCCTGCTGCGGCTCGCCGACGAGCGGAAGCCCAATGCCGGCGATGTCGTCGTCGTGTCAGACGTCGACGAGGTCCCCCGGCCGGAGACCCTCCGCACCCTGCGCCTCTGCTCCATTCCTCGCCGCGTAACCCTCCACAGCAACTTTTACCTCTATAGCTTTCAGTTCATGCACCACACCAACCGCTGGGCTCATCCGCAAGCAACCTTCTACGACGGGCAACGTACAGTTCTGCCACACAATCTACGCGGCGGTCACGACTTGTATGCGGCCGACGAGGCGGACATGTTGAACGCGTCCTGGCATTGTTCGTCCTGCTTCAAGACCGTCGAGGAATTGCAAACCAAAATGAAGTCGTTCTCTCACACCGAATTGGACAAGGACATGTATCGCGACAAGCATTGGATCGCCGACCACGTGCGCTCCGGGAAGGACGTTTGGGATCGTGAAGGCGAGATATATCACCGGATCGATTATAATACGGATCTGCCGAGTTTTCTCCACGAACATCTGGAGAGGTTTCCCTACCTGGTCAGCAGAGATGGGACGTCCGCCGGTTTCGCCGACTACCCTTGAGCCAAGAGCGTGTATACCGACGTTGTCGCACAGCAAGTCACCCAAGTCGTTGACGAGATTTTGGGGAAACACGGCATCAACGACGTGCCGTTTTGCCTTGTGGAACGAAAGTGCATGTGCTAGTGGATTGTTCGAGCTCGATATCCAATACAATTCCCCATCTTCGAAATACACCATCCCCTACTGGCTCTTCATCCCGAACATATTCAGTTCCACCCGTCAAGGATCCCATCCCACAGTAGCTGCTGCAGGGATAGGATGCCCGACCACGTCGTCGGTTTACAGCCGGTTAGCGTTGCCGAGGCCGGATCTGGGACAAGCCAGCCTATGGATACTTGTGCCTTAAGAAAGTCTTGATTCAATCATTACCATCAATGGGTAGATCTCGAGATTTACTGATGGCTGTACACTTGAAGTGAAGATCTAGATGGATACAATTAAAAAAATGAAGACGTTTGAGGGCTAGGCCGTGCGCTTATGCAAGTCACATGTAGGCATCTTCCAGCCGCCTTGCTTCTCTGGAATAGGAATACGGAAGAGAGGGGCGGTAAGCAAGCATGCCATAGCATGGGTGGTGCATATTGAGCGTGCCGCATATCGCGGCAGCATGCAAATCGGGGGGAACCCCGATACTGACCGCTAGAGATGCCAGGTTGCTGCTGACACGCGAGGAACCGTTGGTATTCAATGACTGGCAACAGTTCGCGACAGGAGTATCTCTGCTTGTTTCGAGGTAACACAGTGGAGCCGCTCGGTGTGATGGAAATAAAGGAGGTAGTGATTGGAATATTTCCTTTACAAATTGCTTCGAGCTTGAGCGTTGATATGTTGGCTCTCTGGTCGCGCATTGACCATAGCTTCCGAGATGCGAATACTGCTATGTACGGAGGACATGAGGTCCGATTAGGCGCAGCAGTCGAAGCACATGAATATTGTGTGGCCCGGGTCAAACGAACCGCATAACAAACATCCATCTCTCCCCACCGAGGGCGGACAGAGGGAGCGTGACTAACAGCATCATCACCCCCCTCCCCCCCTGTCATGCATATCTCAAACCCCTCCGTTTGCTATCGGGGATCGCGAGATGAACCAAACAATTACGAGATGGAAGAACGGCAGCGTCGACAAGGCCGACAGATATCATGGGGAAGGCGATTGATTTCTGCTTCGGACCGTGGCTCGCGAAGTTCATTTGCCCTGAGAAGGAGCCTCCTGCAAGTGTCTCTCGAAGCACCGTTGCACCCGGCCTGCCCTTGGAGAGCCAGGGGTGGAATCAATTCAGTGTCGCGTCGGAAATGGCATCGTATATTCAATTAGTGAAAAGGTGAACAAGACGCTGCCCCTCTTGTAATCAAAGCTGGAACGCGCACAGACAAAGTGTCTCCCTTTTTCCCCGTTGTTGAATCTCGCCAGGCTTGTGATAATCTGACTTGAGGTCAGGGAGAGTGGATGACTCGAAAATGTACTACTCGGCATGGATCACCGAAGCCAGGTCCGACAAAGTCGGGTAATATGTACGACTGGGAACTAGTGTTGGTCTGTCGGTGACTCGATGGTATGGACTCATCGTGGCATCGTACTATTACTACAGTACTAATACCGGTTGTAATAATTGAGGCATGCGCTGGAACGCCTCGCACCAACCTGTGCTTGGTAAAAACTGACCCATCTCGTGACATCGCGCCTGCCCTTTTCGCTTCGCTTCCTCTCCCCAGGCGGCGTGACTCACCTTCTACCGGAAGCCCTTGCGCGCGAGTAATACCCTTAACCACAAGTACGCAATCTCATGCATCACCATATTTTTAGTCCCCTCGACTGCCTGCTTCTCCATGATCTTCCACGAATCTTGCCTACTTTGCCTTCTATGTCGGCGCATGCCTCTGAGAACTCAGCGTCTAGTTCCTAACATTTGCCATCATTTCCCTCTCCCTTTCTGTCTTGCGCGATCATCCCTTGTCGGTCTCGAGGTCGTCACTGATAGGCGCTCCCTGGTAATCGCAAGTTTTCGACGGTGGACCACGGAAGGCAACCAGGAACCCTTGTCTCAAGTCGACCGTGACACGAACCTGCTCATACGCCACAACGGCCAGGAAAAAAGAACAAGGCTTTCGAGGCGATCCAAGCTGGCCTCAGCGTCATCGACAACGGGACTGAGGACCCGCAGAGCAAAATAAGTTAGATAGAAGGTTTTTGCCCGTCGACCTAACTGATTTACCCCACGCGCACTCGTTTCACCTATCAGTGCTATCACCACCCGTCTGGTGCCACCTACGACGACTTGCGCACCCACAAGCCTGCGCTACCTCCGGCGCCGGCGAGCCGTTGGTTCGTTACCGAACCGGAGCCACTTGCGCCCACTTCAATTCCTAGTGACCAGCAGAAGTTCGGTCCCATTCATCTAGCGCGCCGCTTGTGATAACAACAAATTTCCTTCTCTTCACAACCTCAAGCGCACCCTCTACTCTCCCGGCTACACATTCGCTGCACCTCTGGTGTCTTCGCCTCATTTCCGACTCTGGCCAACTTCATCGGCGACCGAGACGTGTGCGCTCCTGCATGGGAGAAAAAATTCCTGACCGAGGGAGCAAGTGGGCGGCTCCCTGATCATGGGCTTCGCGCAATGCCACGGGCCTCTTTGGCGGACCGAGCATGGCGACCTCTCCCATTGTTTCCAAGGAGAGTCAGTTAATCTTCCTAATCCCGCGCTCCTAACATAGGCACCAAATAGACTTACCAACCTTGCAGGTACCTCAAGGTCCTTTTTCCTCTCCTTACAATAGGTCTTTCATTAGTACTACTGCTGGGGTATTTCACTCGCCGTGTCATTGCGAGCAAGAGGACAAAAGGCTACGAACCTCTGAATCACGACCGGCGTGATCATACTTGGTTACCACCCGATACAGCTCCGGATACAATTGCCGACACTGACGACTCCGACGACACCGAAGACGATGACGACCTGGAAATCAGTCGCACGCGCCTGTCGCTTGCCAGGACGGTCAGCAGAGGCTCCATCATCGAGGCCGATGCTCCTTTTGGCCAGCACCTATCTCAGGTTGTTGAAGTGCTGGCTATCCTTGGTCTGGTTGCCATCAACGCCGCAGCCTTGATCAAGAACACATATGGCTGGCTCAGCCCCCTCGCAGCACTCGCGGGCCTGATAATCTGGTCCTACACGCTCTCACTAGTCGCTCTCCGACTCATGCTGGGGGGTTCGAAATGGCGAATACCCTACCTTTGGAATCACACAGCCGCCGTATACGGCTTCAATTGGCTTTTCAACCTCTTCATCTTTCGATCCGCAATTGTGAATCCCATCTCCAAAACCTCCCAGATTCTTCTCATCACAGAATTTGGCCTCATGAGCCTCTTGTTCGGCATGGCCCTAACGACAAGAAAGGGCAACAAGACAGTCTTACTGGAGTGGGAGGATGGCATGGAGCCCTCGCGCGAGCCGCTAGCCAGCTTATTCTCACTCGCAACATTCTCTTGGGTCGATGCCATCGTGTACAAAGGCTGGAAGCAGACCATGGAGATGGAACACGTATGGAACCTGCTCCCTAAGGATAAAGCCGCTGCCGTCGTGGCCGACTATCGACAGCTCAAAAAGGTCGGCTCTCTCGCGTGGCACCTTTTAAGGTACTTCAAGGGCATGATTCTGGTTCAGTGCCTTCTGGCCATCGCGTCCGGTTTCTTTACGTTTGCGCCCACCCTCCTCCTCCGTGCGATTCTGGAATACGTGCAGTCGCCGGCACGGGCACCCATCAGTGTTCTATGGCTTTACGTTATAGGCCTCCCTGTACTGGACCTCATACGATCCTATTGCGACAATAAAGCTCTCTGGATCGGGCGCAAAGTTTGCATACGTGTCCGTGCCATCATAATAGGCGACATATATGCTAAAGCTCTGCGCAGGAAGGCAGCAGCTGGGAAGGACAAAGAGCTGCTGAAGGACAAGGCGACAGAACCAAAATCCGACGATGCGCCGGAACCGAACGGCGCCGTAGCCAGGATCAAAGGTGCTTTGGGTTTGAAAGAGAGGAAGAAGAAGAGGAATACTATCGAGAGCGACACTGAGTCTGCCAACAGTACTACTATTGGAAAGGACGAGCCCAAAATAGGTGGTGACGACGACCTGGCGAACTTGGGCACCATCATCAACTTGATGTCCGTGGACAGCTTCAAAATTTCAGAACTCACCGCATACCTGCATTTTCTTTTCGGTGCCGCACCCACGCAACTGATCATTTCGGTTGCCCTGTTGTGGCAAGTGATGGGACGAAGCGCCATACCGGGAATTATCGTCATGGTTTTGCTTCTTCCCACCAACTACTTCCTCGCAAAAGGGTTCAACATTACTTCCAAAAACATCATGGCCGCCACCGACAAGCGAATCAACATAACGAATGAAGTTCTCCAAAACATACGCATCATCAAATACTTCGCGTGGGAGGAACGTTTCGGTCGAATCATCGATGAGAAGCGTCGAGCCGAGATCAAGGCACTGCGATCGCGTTTCATTCTCTGGGCCTGCGCGGTGGCCATTTGGAACTCTGTCCCGGTCCTCATAACCTTCTTCTCGTTTCTCGTCTACACGCTCATCGAGCAGAAGCCGCTGTATCCCTCGGTCGCCTTCACGGCTATATCCCTCTTCATGCTCCTCCGCGTGCCTCTCGATCAGCTCGGCGACATGTTTGCCCATGTCCAGGAGGCCAAGGTCTCGATCGACCGTGTAGAAGAATTTCTGATGGAAGAGGAGACAGAGAAGTACGAACAGCTTGGACAAGACAATGTCGACGAAGACGGGGTGAAACGTCTAGGCTTCAAGAACGCAACTCTGATATGGGGCGGCAAACACTCTGTGGCCGAAGATGGATCCCAAGCCTTTCGACTTCTGGATCTCAACGTCGACTTTCAACTGGGGAAACTCAACGTCATTGCTGGTGCGACCGGGAGCGGCAAATCGTCTATGCTTATGGGCTTGCTCGGCGAGATGACTCTCGTGGACGGAAAAGTCTACTGCCCGGGCGGCCGGAGTCGCGAAGATGTTAAGCCTGATCCCCGTACGGGCTTGGCGGACACGGTGGCCTACGTAGCGCAAGCGGCGTGGTTGGTCAATGCTAACATCAAAGAAAACATTCTCTTCTCGGCACCGTACGATGCGAAGCGCTATCGGGAGGTGATTGTGGCTTGCGCCTTGGAGCGGGATCTGGAGATCCTGGACCGTGGCGACGAAACGCTTGTCGGCGAGAAAGGGATCACTCTTTCAGGTGGACAGAAGCAACGCATTTCGCTAGCGCGAGCACTGTATTCCAACTCAGCTCACATCCTCATGGATGACTGTCTGAGTGCTGTGGATTCGCATACGGCCCAGTGGATTTTCACACATTGTATCAGGGGGGCCTTGATGAACAACAGAACTTGCGTTCTTGTGACGCACAACATCACCTTGTGCGTGCCCTCTGCGGACTATGTCGTTGTTCTTGACAACGGGCGGGTAGCGGCCAAGGGGTCTGCCGAATCCGTCATCACCTCCGGCAAGCTCGGTGATGAGATACAAAAGTCACGACCGGGGTCAGCAGTTATCTCACGAGTTCCCTCTCGCGTTCCGTCCCGTGTTCCTTCCAGTGTTGGCGACGCTGAGACCATGGCCAACGGCAACGGTGACGCCCTTGATGGGGCCCCCAACTCGAAGAAGCCCGAACTCAAGGCGGCACAGCTCGATGCCATGAGTGAACAAAAATCCACGGGGTCCGTCAAGTGGCCGGTCATGAAGCTCTATCTTCAGTCTATGGGACCTTGGTGGTTCTGGATCGTGGCTCTTGTGGTCTTTGGCGTTCAACAACTCTCTGCGGTAGCAACAAATTTCTGGGTGAGGCAATGGGCGAACAAATATGTCTTCAGGGATGAAGTCAAAATAGCATATAGCTCGATGTCGTACAGATACGGTGGTGACGGCTTCGCCAAGGGCCCGTGGGCGAGCGCTGCTCACCTGGGCAGCATGACGAGGTCGAGTGATACGCCGTTCCAGGTAGACGGCCAGCTTGCGCTCTCAGCAGGACCTGCAGATGTCAACGTCCCTTTCTATCTGTTTGGTCTTGCGGCTATCGGCGTGCTCGGCGCTCTCGTGGCGTTTGTGCGAGACACTTGGCTCTTCTATGGCTCACTCACCGCGTCCAGGAAAATTCACACCGAGCTCATGTCGGCTGTGACAAGAGCAAAGTTCAAGTTCTTTGATGGCACGCCGCTGGGACAGCTGATGAATCGTTTCAGCAAAGACCTGGAGGCCGTTGACCAGGAAATTGCTCCCACAGCGATCGGTGTCATGTCATGCGCCCTGTCCTTGGTGGTTACGATCATTCTTATTGCAGCCATCACGCCTGGGTTTCTCATCGCGGCTGTCTTGATCTCAGGGTTGTTTTACTTGGTCGCCACGTTTTATCTTAGTGCGTCTCGAGACCTCAAACGTCTGGAGTCCGTGCAACGCAGCCCACTATTCCAGCAATTTGGGGAAACCTTAAGCGGCATGACCACGATCCGAGCTTATGGTGACGAGCGGCGCTTTATTCGAGAAAATCTAGCCAAGATCAATAGGCAGAGCCGTCCCTTCATATACCTGTGGGCCTGTAACAGATGGCTTGCATTTCGTGCAGACCTTCTCGGCAACCTCGTCGCGTTCAGCGCTGGCGTATTTATCATTCTGAGCATCGGGAAGATCGATCCCGGGTCGGCAGGCATCTCCCTGAGCTATGCGCTCAGTTTCACGGAAAGCGTGCTGTGGCTGGTGCGGCTGTACGCTTTGAACGAACAGAACATGAACTCGATGGAACGCGTCAAGGAATACCTGGATCTGGAACAAGAAGCGGCTCCGGTGAATGAGAAGAATCGACCGCCGAAATCGTGGCCGGAACAGGGCAACGTTGAGTTCTCTGGGTACACGACGCGATATCGCGCCGACTTGGACCCGGTGCTGAAGAGCATCAGCCTCAAGATCAAGTCGAAGGAAAAGGTGGGCATCGTTGGGAGAACAGGAGCGGGCAAGAGTTCGCTGGCTTTGGCCATCTTCCGAGCGCTGGAAGCGGAAACGGGCAAGATTGTGATTGACGGGGTCAACATTAGTCAAATCGGGCTGAGGGATCTGCGAGAGAACATCACGATCGTGCCTCAGGACCCGACTCTCTTCATGGGCACGATTCGGACCAACCTGGATCCTTTCGACCAGCATTCGGATGAGCAGCTCTTCGAGGCCCTGCGACGCGTGCAGCTGATCGGTGCCAACGAGCCCACAACACGGACAGCGACACCGACGGGGCAAGAGTCAAGAGATGCTCACCCAGGGGACCGATCTCCGGTGGCGTCGCTGACGACCAACAAGAATGTATTCCTCGATTTGGCGTCTCGCGTATCGGAGTCTGGATCCAATCTATCACAGGGTCAGCGGCAATTGCTGTGTTTGGCAAGGGCCATGCTGAAGAAGCCTACGGTGCTGGTGATGGACGAGGCGACGGCATCGATCGACTACGGCACAGATGCCAAGATTCAAGAGACAATTCGCGAGATGACAGGAACGGTGATTACCATCGCACACCGTCTTCAGACGATCGTCGACTACGACAAGGTGCTGGTGCTGGATAGAGGGGAGGTTGTGCAGTTTGGGCACCCATGGGAGCTCATTCGTCAAGAGGAGGGACAGTTCCGCAGCATGTGCGAGACGAGTGGAGAGGTCGAGGTGCTACTCAAGGCGGCGAAGCGGAAATGGGACGCAGACAGGTTGGTGGAGGTGGCAAGTACATGATGTGGATGCCCGAAGCTACGGAAGGGCTGCAACGTATGTATGACGCGAGCGAGAAAGGGTTCTTGGCAGAGTAGACTTGGGGCTGCTCTTGGTGTCTCGTTTTGCCTCGAGGGCTTTTCGTTTCATCTTGTTTTCTTTTGAGTCCATTCATAGAGTGCATTGACAGCCCGTGTATCAGTTTTTGGCATCAAGACTGGGGTTGGAGCTTGGAGGTTTGATTCTTATTTTTACAAATGCGTTGGTGGTTGAAAACATAGTGGGTTTCTTGGATAAGGTCTCGAGAGACAATGCAAGCTAGGCGGGATAAAGCTCAATTATGCAGTCGTACGTGGTTCATCTCTTGCGCTCGAGCCAGAATGTTTGCAATAAAACCTCATCCTACCTTGGTCGTAATAGTGAAGGGCGGAGATGGCTAGGTAGAGTGTACTTGGAGTATTACTTGTAATCGGTGCGAGGACAGGTCATCAAAGGTATTATTTCATGCTTGTATTATGTATGTATTACAGTACTCCGTACATATAGGCAGCCAGGGTGTTTGGCCTGTTGGTTGGTTGACTGTGCCTCGTGCTGACGTACCCCCCCCTCGACGGATTCTTACTCATCGTGAGGCTCAGATGGCCTTGCCCCCATTTCGGCTACAGTTTCCTTTTGCTCTCCTCTCCTCTCCTTGAATCATTCATCTGCTTCGGTAATTACGTCCTTGTTCAAGATGGGCAAACCAGAAGACGCGCAGCCTGTGCCGTCTCCAGACCCGTCGTCGATTCCGCCGCACCTGGGCGAATCAGCGAGCGCCATCTCTCTCCAGCCCACCACGGCTGCGCCGCCATCGCTCCCGTCCCACGGCCATGCACGACCACCGCGGCAGCAATATTTCGACGACGACGCGGCCGAGTTTGACGCCGACGAGCTTCCCCCTCTGTACACGGACCATGCGGAATTCGGGCAAGACGATGCCGTGACGGCCGTTGATCCGCTGCAGCCCCAGGGCCCAAGCCACCAGGTACCCTCCTTCGGCCACGACAAGAGCAATACCACGACCTACTTTGTCGATCGTCGTCTCGACTACGACGCCGAGCTTCTCTCCGAGCACGTCTCCCATTGGGCCACCATCCCGCCACGGCCTTTTGTCCGCATCCGCGGCACGCATCGCGAGCAAAGGCGAACCGACAACGACCGCAACAAGACCAGCAGCAGCACCGAGGTCACCGACTTCGACCTGGAACTAGAGCTGACGCACCTCCTCTACTCCAACATTCAAACCCAGCAGGCCTGGCGCACCCTCCGACCGGCGAGCAACTTCGAAAAGGTCCGTCGCGGCACCATCTGCCCCAAACGAGCCCCCGGGTTCGGCGGCAGCACCGTGGGCGACGCCGAAGCCGGAGAGCCCGACGTGGCCGAGTGGTGTCGACGGTTCTGCGCCAGCCGCGCCGGCCTCAAGTGCTTCACGCTCGAGCGACGCATCCACGGCTGGGATTGGGCTTTACTCTCCCGCCGTCTCGAGGCCCTAGCCAGGGCGACCAACTACCGCGGCCGCATCAGCATCGAGTTCCCCGTCCGCAACGCCAAGGTCCAGGTCTACAACGAGTGCCGAACCAATCGCTGGCGTCTCACGCGTTGGATCGAGATCATGTTCGTCCTCACCCTCATGTTCCTCGTGTCCTGGCCGTACCTGCTGCTCCGCACCAAGCGATGGGAGACGATCACGGCCGACTGGGACCTGAGCCGTCCCACGGCGGTGCCGGGCCGCAAGCAGTACGTGTCCATGAGCGAGGAGCAGTGGTATTCCATGTGGGCAAAGGCGTTGCAGCAGGCCATGCTGGAGAGGCGGCAAGGCACCGTGGACCAGGGCGACCTGGAAAGGGCGGATGCCCCCGTCGTCGAGGAGCAGTCGGAACAGGGCGGACTGGCGGCGGGGTTTGCGGGCGTGGTGAGGGCCATGGGCGCTGTGAATAGATCGTTTGGATGGGGCGGAGATACGTGAAAGTCATACCATGTGTTTCTCTATGTGGGTGACGATGGAGGCAGGACCACGGATGTTGGGTCTCAGGCATGGGATTTGTGTCGTTGCATCAGCGTCTTGTCTGTGATTACTCCTCGAGATGTACTTGTATCGTGACACGAAGCAGTCCTTTCACCTAGAAGCAATTCATATTCTCGCATCTGCTGCGTTCGGCTTCTCCCCTGGAGCCTAGTAATTTATGGTAATACTGGTGAGGCCACAGAGTGTGTACCCCACTATGAAGTCATCCCTGCCCGTGCAAGCCACTCACTCACTCATTCAACCACTCACTCACCCTTTCCTGCCCTCGCTCACTTATGCTCACTCACTCACCTGTCCAACAACCTCATCATCCTACCACGTCCACATCCCCACCATCTCCCGCTTCTTGACCAGCGTCTTCCTCGCATGGAGGTGAAGAATCCGCGAAGGATACTGGCCGTGAGCCTGGAGGAGCAGGCGGATGCGCTGGAGAGCGTCATCAAAGGTAAAGCAAGCAGCCAGCCCTCTCTTCATCCCCTGCCCACGGCATATTCACCTCCATCCAGATCTAACCGGCTCACCACCGGCCTCCAACGCAACCTCCCTCGCAGGCACGACGCACCACCTCCCCCTGCAGACGCGATACTACACCGCCACCATCCCGATATGGCTCGACCTCCTCTCCGACCCGGCCGAATGGTCCGCCTCCTTCCTCTCCGACGAGGCGGGCGAAGTCCTCGCCGCCCTGGGCGGACTCCTCCTCGTCTTCCGTCTCCCCTCCGCGTCTGAATCCCACGACCGGACGCGAGACCTGATCCGCCACCTGGGCGAGGTCGTCCACAAAGGCCTGGGCGGGTGGGAATGGGACGGCGTCCGGCTCGCCGTGGGCATCGGCGAGGGCGACATGGACGACTGGGACGACTTGTGCGCCGAGGCGGGCATGGAATTCGTGAGCGCGTCGCCAGCACCGACGTCTATCGAGCTCGGAGGTCTGTTCTTTTTCCTTCCTTTTCCATCTCTTCTAACGTCGATGCGTGGAAGCAGAGAAAACCGGCATAGCTCGCGTCAAGGAAGCCTTCGAGGCCAACGACTGGAACGGAGACGATGTGAATGTCCCGGAGGATGTGGTGGAAACCGATGACGCAGAGGATATGGATTTTGGCCTGGATCCCGCCGACGCGAAAGACTTGCGCAAAGCTATTCTCGAGGCAGGGCCGAGTCAGACAGAGGACGAGAGCGTCGTCGAGGTCGAGGGCTTGATGAGGAAGCTCCAGGCGGTCCGGGACGCGGGCGAGGGCTTGAGTGAGCCCGAGAGGAAGAGGATGGCGGCGAGGGCGGTGGCCGAGGTGATGAAGGAGCTGTGAGTGAGGTGGTCATCTTGCTGCGTCCATGCGGAATGGTGTAGAAGCTTGTTGGTGCTTTGAGGAGAAACGTACATACCCAGCGTTGGTCGTCGTGTAATCATGGATGAATTCTTTCCTATAATTCATTAGAGGACCTGAGCTTTTTTATCTTCTCTAGCACGATAATGGGACTGTGGAAGCATGTAGTGCTAGTAGTTGAGGGTGTTTTGATTTGTTGTTGGAAAAGAGGCCGTTGGTGCTCTCTAAAGGTGTTGGGAAAAGGTTTGATATCATAGCTGTGTATTTCAATCGGGGGAACACAGGCTACCGAAGAGCAGATGTGAATACTTTAGCCATGCCAAGGGGCATCTCAAGATGGTATCGTACATGCAGGGATATTTTCACGCGAGAGTAGAAGACAGATGCTAGTACTCCGGCTTCATAATACTCTACAAGTAATCTTGTGCATCTAAATTCATATACAGAAATCGTATTACTTCTGCACCTAGATCGGATGTACTATAAAATGCGGGCTCAAAATAAGGGAAGCCGTAAAAGACCGTACTTCTCGCGCAAAAGTCCGCCAGGCAAGATTTTGTTTTTCTAAAGGGCATGGCAGGGGTATCGTGTATCTCAGACGCTAGGCAAGAAGAGAAAGGAAGAAAGAAGGAATGTTGCGTGTCCATACAAGAATGATACAGTCAATCCAGCCCCTGCAGATGTCGGCTCTCATAATGTAGATGCAGTAGGAAATGGTAACAAAACCCACAACGATTTCCCCGAAACGCCAAACGACCGTGCCGCTATGAGTAAGAAATCGAGAAACGCAAAGGAAAGAAGAAGAAAGATGAAGCTTAGTCGGCTAGGATAGACAGCTTTCGCGTCTTTCGAACCTCGTCCGGACGAGGGCCAAGATAGCGCTCCGATTTGAAGCTGTGCAACTCGTCAGCTCGAGCATACCACGCCAATCACGGTAGGGGAACATACCTCCAGTACAAGTTGGATTTGACGACGGCCTTGATGCCGTCAACGTACTTTTCGACTTCGGAATCGACATCCGCACCCCAGCTGGGAAGACTGGCCTCGGCGACCTCCCATCGCTCGTAGCATTGTTGCAGCAGTGCGCCCACCGCGTCGAACGCTTGCTGTGCTGAGAGACCGTTGAGACGACACACGGCTACCATGTTGTGCGGCACGCCCTCCTCCTGCATTGGGCGCTTTTTAGCTGGGAGAGCCAGATTATAAGGAAGAGGGGGGGATACTAACCTGTTCTTTCCTGTAGGATAGGATGTCGTTCGTTCTGCAGGTGCATGAGCATGATGACGGCGAGAACATGGGGATGGATGCGGGAGACGGTGCTTACATGGCGACCATGTCCACGCCCAGAAGTTCCAGCTCCTGGATGATGGGGTCGTCAAACACCTCGTCCGGGACATGGAGGTCGTGCGCATATTCGACGAGGTGATAGATGGGCTTGCATCCAGAGGATTGACGTCGGATGTGGAGGAGCTCCTCGAGCGAGGGCGTGCGTTTAGCAAAGAAATCCTCGACTTGTATCAAGGCACCATCACTGTAGTATTGCATAGACTCGGCGAAGCGTTGTTGAATGCCTGCTCCTCATGTTAGTGGTTACGACATGCGTTGACAGTCCTATGAAGGGCCATGTATTACCGAGTGACGAGCACTGGTCATCGAGTTAGCATGACTAAGGTTCTTTGCACGACAGGGATCAGTGGTTTCCTCGTACGGCAAACATGCGCTCAACGACGGTGTCATGAGCGGCTACAATGCGCAACCGGTCCTCCGAAGTGACCTTTTTGCCGCGCATGGGCATCATCAAGCTTCCCATGATGCGTTGAGCCTCTTCATGCCGGTCGCGAAGCTCTCCGTTGTCAAACACTAGAGGCCGAGGTTTAAGTTACATGAAGAGTGATATCGTGACGTGTGGGGGAGGCTCACTGTCATCGTATGGAAAGACCTGAATGTCATGGTCAGCGAGGACGTGGTATATGAAACAAAAGCCAACGGCGGCCCGGGAACGAGACATCATACCCAGTTTCCCCAATCGCACAGGGTCCGGAACCGTTCCCGCGGGGCGTAGGGGGCTGAGATGGCACAGAAGAAGGAAAAGTCGCATTTGTTGATCTTCATGCGCATCTTGGGATGGAAAGAGCAAAAGCTGTGGCAAGCGTCAACCCATGATCCACGAGGGGAAAGTAAGGGAGGCTGCTTTACCTGCTGAGCCATTGCTCCGACTCGAGCTTGACGTCTTGGTAATGTGGGTTCAAGGGCGGCGTGTTCTTGAGAAAGATCTTGAACATGTCAGGCAGCGTGATGGTCACATACCGTGGTGTAGGCCACGGGTATGAGTCGTTGTATTGCAGTACCTCCATCGTGGTGTCCCATCAATGTTAGAAAGGGGGAAGCTGGTTTGCTGGAACGATGAAGGAACCGAAGTGCCCCGTGTGGACTCCAGACAATCTATATACTGCTCGCCTCCTTTTGTCCACAGTAACATCCATTTGGGAGCACAATGACAGCCAGATCGGCCAGGGTTCTCTGGGGGACCCTGATTCGGCAATTGTCTGTTGGCAGGGCTTAGTCGTTGGTTCGCGATCCAGGTGATGCGGATCCATTCCCACAAGGACTAACACGCCCCTCCCCCCCCCTTGGAGATGATTAGCGCTGCCACCAGACATTCGGTTCTTGGAAAATTTGATTGCTCCGAAGACCATGGCGTAACTGGACCATCGCTAGTATCCGCGGAGGTTGCAGATCAGGGTCGCCAACTTTTCAGCTCGAGCGCTGGTCGGTTGCATCATGAATCCTGTCCCGTTCGGGGGCCGGCGCCGATCCCGTATCGGGGTCCGTCCGCCACGCCCTTCTTCACTCCCTCTCTCTCTCTTGTCGACTGCTTCCTGTATAAACCTGAACCACACACACAAGGGTCATCATGATGATGGTCGGTTGTCTTGCTCCTCTTCTTTTCCCATTGAGAAGATAGATTCATTGCCAACCCACTCAGCCGTCATGGAACCTTGTAAGGTCGGCAACTACTCCTTCCACTGGAGTCACTTACATCTACCGCGCAAGGAGACGGACCCCTTGCGTTACGAGTATGACCAACTCGGCAGCAAGGCGGTGCTGAAACTACAAGAAATTCACCGAGAAGAGCGCGCTCGGGACGGCGAAGAGCACCGCCGTCCGTTTGACCACTATGCCGTTCTTCGGGATCACCATGCTCATGACGAGACTCTCGCCCAACTGTGGGAAGAAGTTCACACCGTCCCGGCCTGGGTCGACTGGGAGCAGATCGAGCGTGGCCAAAAGTTTTTCTACCGCTACGCCCCGGCCAACCTCATAGGCTTCGCGCTGCAGGGCTTCGTTGGCGAAAACTCGGCGGCGTCGGGCGTCGTCGAGGTCCTGGTGCGCACGGGAGGTTTTTCGACGTCCGTGCTGCTTCGCCGGCTGCTTGAGACGTTTCAGTTCATTCTGCAAGTGACGCGTGACATCGACTCCATCAAGCCTGGGGGCGAAGGCCACACCACCACGATCCGCGTCCGCTTGCTGCACAGCGCGGTGAGGGAGCGAATCATGAAGCTGGTCGGTCAGCGGCCGGATTACTTGGATGTTGCCAAGTTTGGCGTCCCGGTCAACACACTCGACTCGATCCATTCCATTGCCACATTTTGCTGCAACCACATGTGGCTTCAGCTGCCACAGATGGGCGTCTACCCCAGCGAACAGGACAAGGCCGACTACATCGCCCTGTTCCGCTACGTTGGTTATCTCTTGGCCACGCCTCATGAGTACTTTTCCAGCGTGCCGCAGGCCAAAGCAACCATGGAGAGCATGCTCCTTCACGAGCTTCAGGTTACAGATACGTCTCGGATCGTGGGACACAACTTTGTCGAGTGCGTCAAGGATCTGCCTCCGCTCAACGTCTCGGCGGGCTTCATCGAGGCCGGCAGTCGCATGCTCAACGGCGACGAGCTGTGCGACTCGCTCGGCTTCGGAAGACCAAGCATCATGTCGTATGCACGCTTCACGGGCCATTGCTGGCTGGTGCGCACCCTGGCGCTCGTGCAGCAGTGGTGTCCCGCTGTTGACCGTTTTCTCGTCGACTATTTCCGCGAGATGCTCCACCAGGCCATCATCCGGAGCAAAGGGGGACTCGGCAAGCCGTCCAAGCTGGAGTTCAAGTACGTGCCTCGGCTGGGCAGGCTCACGGGGAAAGAGAGAAATGGCCGACTGCCTCCTTCGACTCCACTGGTGAGCCGGCCGGTGGAGACATTTTACCTGATTGTCTTTATTCTGGGGTGTCTCATTGTTTCGGCTACTTCGATTGCCATTGTCGAGATCTGCCGCCACGCCCTATACGGGGTTTGGGCGTCGCACCACAACGCCTGACGATTTCCCTCTTCTGTTCCTTTCTTCTTTGCCAATTGTTTGATTTTTATCCGTCACCAGCGGGCCTGAGGAACGACACATCAGCAGCGACGACACAAGGTCAGGACGAAAGAAAGCTAGCGGTGGTTGACATGTACATAGGGAACGCTTGGACCGTGCTGGGGCAAGCGCTTGAAAGATACCCATTGAGCCTGTGACGGCCGCCATTGTTGCTGGATTGTTGCCTGCGGCTGTGAATAAGATCCTAACCGAGCAGCCGGTACGCTAGTGCAGGAGTGGGGGCTAGTGCGTGGCGCGAACTAGGAATAGCGGAATACATACTCCGTTCATCAGGCAATTCCGTTACCACGCATGCCTAAAGTAGCACGTGAGTACTTGTACCTGTATGATATGGTTCATACCCCTGTCCGATTCAGCCATACAAGGCATGTATCATTTGTGCACACCCAATTGTCGTAGTGGCTGTATAAGCAACGTGGCGGCTACAAGGACACAAGGTGAAGTTCGCTCTCGCAAAACAGAACGTCTTGGCGACGATGGCGTGTGCGCCACCTTACCTGGCCGCGAGTCGTCAAGACTGCTGCCGGCAAGGTGGCTCATTGCCTTCCATTCGGAACCTGCCGCCCCCTGGGCGCGTGGGGTTTGATCTTTTGATCGAATGCTGCAAATCGTTCAGGCAGTCCAGTGCTCAATCAAGGACGGGATTGAAATCCGTAGACAGCCCAAGACACCGCAGGCGCCCCCTTCAGCCGAGCATCTTCGCTGGGTTGATCGTTGATCGGGGAATTCGCTCGGGCAAGGATGCCGCTGTCGATCCCATTGATGGACCGGCTGAGCAACCAGCAACCTAGTCGTAAATATTGCATCGACTAGTCAAGAAACCGGGCCCGAACCAATGAGCACAGTCGCGAATGTCGCGCAATGCAACCACTGTCACTTGCGCTGAACCATGAGGACTGCGCAGATAGTAGCCGTTTCAACAACGCGCCAATGGAGCGGCCAGGCAAATGGTAGTCACGTCACTAGCCCGCCTCTTCTACCAAGGCCCAATCCTCGACTACTGCGACTTGCAGACGCCCGGAAGCAGCCGGCCAAAAGCATTCGCTAGGAAGCCCCTGTTTGGTCCGGTGGCTTTGGCGTTCCAAACAGATGGCCAAAAGCAGTCAGTTTCGTCGGACTCCGAGGGCCGAGAAATAGAGGCAATTATCAGTTCACGACGTCCAAGATTGACAAATCCCGTCGCACATCAACAATGGCGTGTGGGGGAACAAAGGCCGATGTAGCTCTGAATGGCGTCGCCTGTCAATGTCCGCGGCGAATAGCGGCAACTGAGACACGTGTCAGTCAGTGGCCCGAGCCCTCCTCCGCATCGTGACATGAATCAAACGTACCTATCTCGGTACGCACATAAGGTACGCGGTCGAACAGAATCAAGCGTCAGGGTCGGCGATAGACCAGCAAAGGGGTTAGTGAGTTGCCATTGGCAAACCCACTCGCAGGGCAGCTGACCGTGTTGGTTGGCGGGCGCTGGCGAAGCAGATGCACGATCTAACGCGGACCAACTACAGTGTTAAGATCGACAAAATACAGGTAAGTTATATGCGATTGAGGGGCCGCAAGTATTATCCGACCGATGAACCGCTGCTTACTGTACATGCTTATCGCCGAGCCTGGACCGATACGGAGTACTCTACTAAAAAAGCACGTTCCTCAGGGCGCAGCACCGATACTGATACTAATACTGGTAGCACTAGAAGTCCAGTCCACGCAGGTATGGGAGAATCACCAGCCCAAACGGCGGGCAATGGCACCAATACGGGTAGTACATACTAGCAGTTGCTAGGCAGCATTACTGCATAGAACTAATAGTCTACCAGTATTACAGATGCCATGTGATTGTCGTTCGCTGCATGTCTGGGGAATCAACGACAATGGGGTGTGAGGCATATTAACTCGTACCGCCTACAGCGCAGCGTACCTACCACCTGCAACACTACTAGTGGTAGTGCGTATCTGCCCAGGTGCCCAGGTGCAGCACTGTGGCACTGGACTTGTGCCTGTGCAGCGTGGCAGCTAAGCAGAAGGGCGCGACGCAAAACCAGGTTGGCGGATCCACCCTTGCCCCTGTACTCCGTACATATGTATGTACTACATACCTAGATATCACGATGATGTATGTACAATGCCGGCGGCCCACAAGGCTATGTAGAAACAAGTAATTACAGGCATTTGATTGCCCTTCCACCTTGTCCCCCCCCGCCATCCCTGGAAGCGGCTGCCTGCTTACCCGGCGGCCTGCCCGAATCCTCCTGAGCTCAACCCTTGAATCATATCCGTCACCCGGCCGAGCATTCTCGGCTGCCAACATCGCTGTCACGTCTGTCGTCCGAACCGCATAC
Organism: Torrubiellomyces zombiae; assembly: GCA_018831705.1. Lineage (NCBI taxonomy): Eukaryota > Fungi > Ascomycota > Sordariomycetes > Hypocreales > Ophiocordycipitaceae > Torrubiellomyces > Torrubiellomyces zombiae. The sequence continues at coordinate 42,407 of JADHZA010000134.1, forward strand.
CAACACCAACAACCAATTGCAGCGTATCCGACAAGCATGCAGATTTTTGCCCCCCTGGACTAGCATGCATATTTTGGGCCCCGTGTAATACGTAGGAAGCTTACGAAAGAACCTTTGAACAAAGCTGAACCTGATTTCTAAGAAGAAAGGGGGATAGATAGTTCAATAGGTACAGCCGTACCTTTGAAGACAAGGATGAGCCACAAGATTGGTATATGCACCCCATCGGACATCATGTTTGCGGCTGCAGGTTCGTTTGAACGAGCCATCCCAAGTCTGAGAGCCTTCAACCTGTTTCTTCAGAAGCTCAATGACTCGCTCCAGCGTCCATCGGTTGCAAGACGTGTGCAAGAACCGTCACGACCACCCTGCCCCGGTGACAGATCACCTGCAAGTTCAGACAAGCTTGCATGATCCATGGCCTCTACGTCCTATATGTATAGGCAGATATAGCGAGTGTCCACCTTCATCCCAGTAACGTTGCGATGGTATTACTTGGTCAAGAACGTGCTCTTGCATGAGCTCTACTGGCCTCAACGTACAAAAACCACTTGGAGACAGAAGAAGCCGTTCTCCCTCATCATGCAGCCAAGTCGCGAAACAACACAAGCAATCCTTGTGAAGCGTACATATATACGGAAAATAAACCAGGATTCCCGCAGCGGCAGCATGAACGCCACGATCTGCACAAGGGGCCAGGTCTCACTCGCCGTTGTCGATTATGCGCAGTGCCATGCATGCCGTGCTAGCAAGTCGGGACATAACAATCGTCATCCGACACGTCTCTCAATTTCACCATGCACAGCTTCCGATCGAGTCTCCCCCATGTTCAGCCGCAATAGATCCTTGCTCCCTGTAGTGCTTAGCTTGGCGCGACGACCCTCAAGCAACGTGCAAAAACCCACTGTCGATTTCTTCAAACTAGTCGCTAGCCAAATCCACGGACATGGGATCCAGCTGCGTTTGTGCCTAAGCAATGCGGTCCGAATTAGCTTCGGAACAGGGATGGACGATGCCGCGAACTACACTTGACGTCAACCGCCTTCTGTTGATACTACCTACCGATGCTGCGGATATCCATTTCGCCAAGAAAAGATTTGCCGAATAGTCTGGGCCCTCCCCTGGTGTCGACGGGATTGAGTAGTTGCAGATTCTCCAGCTTGCCAGGATATAATACAGCTTGTCAGGGTAGTCCTGCTAGGACGAAAAAAAAATGAAGCTGTTGCCTAATGGTGGAAAAACTTCTATCAGCTCTGGACCTCAATGATACTTGGCCAGAGGCTTCGATTCCTGAGCACGACGGCGGGAATATACCGAAAAGTCTGGCTCTCAACCAGCAGCAATATCGTCACGGCACGCTTTCCATACTCCCTAATGTTCTGGCATGCTTCTTGGGCGAAAGCCTGGCATATACAACACATGTAGTCCCTATCAGGTCAGACAGCCTATGAACACTATCAGTCCATATGAACACAATCACGTAGACCCGACAAGATCATGTAGAACTCTTTCTCAAAGGTCAATGTTCAATCATGTGCATATTGGTATCTATAATCCATAGTCGACTATTCCATAACAAAAAGCCTATCCTCATTTCCTTCTCTTCTCTTCAACCCAACTCAACGCTACCCGTGAATAAAACTCCCCAAACGCCGTGCTTCCGTCTAACAAAGTCAAGTCCCCAAACCATGCCGCCGAAAGTCTATCATGAATGCAGATAAAAGGAAACAAAAAACTCCCCCATGCCTCTGGTAGCCGATGAGCAGACTCGCAATCTAAAACAGCCCCTATGACGAGCTTGTCGTTGTATGTCGCAACTTCAACTGAGCTTGAAAGCTTCAAACGGATTCTTCTTCTCCTTCGCCGCCGGTGCAAACTCCGGTCGTCCATGCTCGTCGTGGCTCATCCGCGCCGGTTTCTTTGACGACTCGGTTTGAGAATTGACCGCTGTTGGGCTTCCTGATCTTTCCCAGCTCGACTTCGATGGTGCCACCCCGGCGTGAGCATCCGAATCTATGTCCATGTGCTGCATCTCGACGTCCTCTCCGTGCGCAGCATTGGTCATCACCGCCTCGTTCCTCAGCACGCGGCGTGTATCCGCGTCCTTCTCGATCCTCTGCATCAGATCCTCGTCTGTTGGCCAGTACACTCGACGGATGCTCTGCACCACCAGGTCGAGGATGATGAGCGTGGCCAAGATGATGGCGACTGTCGACCACCAGTGCAGCTGCTTGCCAAAGTTGTGAAGGAAGGCCCGCCGAACAATGTATGGCCCGACCTTTCGTTCATAGATTGCTGAGAGGAGGATGTTCCACAGGAACCATCCGCCGACGGATATGAAGAAGCCGGCAAATGTGATGAGTGTCTTGGAGTGAAATTCGAGGATCCTGTACATCCAGAAAAGACAAGTTAGCCACAACCCAAACCACCGGGCGGGGACATCGATGAGCAGAGATACTGACAGCAGCTTGACGTTGATGTAAATCACGCCAACGGTGAAACAGACCGCCCCCATTGCGAACAGGCTTGTGTCCGACCTGAAAAGGGACTTATGATAGGATGCCCACGTGAAGAAAAAGGTGATGCAGCTTCCAATTACCCCCATCAGCATCCATCCCACATACTGCAGGTAGTTGAAGCCTCGATTCTGTTGTCCAAATGTGTACAGCTCCGGCACTGCTAAGAGCGTCTCAGCCCGGAGGTCCTTTTCAAAGATACCAAGCAAAATCACGGGCAAGGAAGTGAACGCGGTATTAAAAACGGTCAAGCTCCAGGACTCGAAGAGAGAAGTGCCCGTGTATCCGTTCATGCGCTGAAAGTGCGCTTGCACGATGAAGAACACAATCTCCTTCCAAAACGTCGCCAGCACGTATTTTGCAGTTCGTAGGTAGTTCCAGCGCCCGTGCACGAAGAGGAGCTTTTGCAGGAAGCGGAACTGCGCGATGGAGTAGTCGGAGATTCTAGCTGCCTGTAGACCTTCGCGTCCGGAAATGCCAATCCCCACGTGGGAAGCTTGGATCATGCCTATGTCGTTGGCTCCGTCGCCAATCGCCAGCGTCATGCTTTGAGGCACATGTTGCCGCACCGTCTTGACCAAGTTGGCTTTTTGCGACGGTGATGCCCGACAGCAAATCACTGAATCGACCCGGATGGCGAGGTCGAAGAAGAGCACCCTCAGTTCCGCCTCAGCGTCAATGATGGACAGGGTCTGGCCGTCAACGACTAGTACTGAGTGCGGCACCATGCTGCGTCCCACGTCGTTCAGCATGGTTGTCATCATTTCGGATAGATTTCCCGCGGCTGTGTCGAGTATGTATATCTCAGAAAATGGCTTGCACACGCGCGCTGAGTGTCCGATGTTGATTGCCGTCTCGCGCTTATCGCCCGTGAGCATCCATACCTTGATGTTGGCTCGGCGAAGTTTGTCGATCGTCTCTGGAACGCCCTCCTGTAGCTGGTCCTCGATGGCTGTAGCGCCTGCAAGATCAAAATTCTGCTCGATAAGCTCGCCCGCCTCTTCCAACCGCTCTTGGCGGTCGACAAGACTAGTCTCTGCTTCGTGATACAGCTGCTTCCAGACCGAGTATTTCTCGTCGTCGATGTACCGATACGCGAACAGCAAGGTGCGAAGCCCCTCAGACGCAAAATCTTCAACATGCTGGAAGCAATTTTCGAACACGGCCGCCTCGTTTGCCGCCGTCACTTCATCCACAGGGTGGTAGAAGCTCTCACAGGACCCCACACGACCGAAACTTTGCCTTGGGTCTCGCAGATCCAGCGAGCCACGAGGCGTTGCCAACTCGTCCGTTTGCTTGTGGTGTAGCCACGACGCAACATCCTCTGATCGGGGGAGTTTGGTGAGATCGGTTGATCGTCTTGTGATGCTGCTTTTGAACCCGTCGAGCCTATCCGTATTGTCGACACGCTTGAGGGCAAGACTTGTTCGTGGAGTTGTTTTGGTGGCGGCTTGCATGCTCATGCGACGAATTGCCCGATCTTGCTCAAAGGTCTTTCGAGTACTAGCTCGACGACTGATGTCATGGGCCTTTTTCTCGGCGAGATGGCTCAACTTCAGACGGGACATGATGACGTTATCGGCGCCCTTGCAGAAGACACAGATGCGGCCATCGGGTAATCTGACTATGATGGACATGCGTTTCCTTTTGCTACTGAACTCGATGACATCCAGAACCTGGTACGTTTCCATAACCATCGAACCATCAGGATTCCGAGTCTGCAGTTGTATGGTTTGCGCAGGCCGGTCGACGAGCATCAAGCCCAAGTCGCGTGCTGCTTCCACGAGCGCGAGCTCGTCCGGTGATGCGGCTTGGAATGTTATGTCTCCATTGTCCTGCCTCTCAGGCAAGCAGGTGTGACACAGGGCTATGCACAGAAGCAGATGCTTTGCTTTGCGTGAGAAGGTCGTATTTGGCTTTCGTCGAATATAGTCCAACAATTCCTCGGTCTTCATTTCAGGTTCCTGGTCCGGCTGCGCAGTCGATCTCCACCTTGAGGCACTCCCCATTGACGTGATCCTGGCCGGCTTGGGTCTCTTGCATGGGTCATCGTTGTCTGAGTCGTCATCGACGTTCGTGTGCTTCTCGGTCCTGCCCCCAGGCTGCAGCTTATGTTTTCCATCATGCTTACTCTGTGCCGCCGTTGTTCTCTTGGCGCCGCTCTTCGCTTCCCTTTGCAGGTCCATGTCGTGAAGGCAGGCCAAGCCAGCAACGCTCAGCTTTCGGAGACGCATGATGTTCTCCGTCAGGGTGCCCGTCTTATCCGAAAAAACGTGGGTGACTTGCCCCAAGTTTTCCAGTATCGTAGTTGTGTTGGCCACCATGGGAGTGTCTGTAACCGAATCGTACATATCCACGTCCTGCAACAATATGTATTGTCCAATCTTGATGATCTCCATGGTGATATACAGAGAAAGCGGGATGAGAGTGTTGAACATAATCAAGTAACCGAAGAAGATGAACCTATACGATACGCTCGCGTCGTATAAGCCTGGGCGGGTAAGGTAGAACGATCGATCCTCGATTTGGTCGTGCCAAATGTGGTACCCAAGAGTGAGGCCAGCAGCGATCATCAGCACGATGACGATCTGACACAGAACCATCTTGTTAACCATGGACTGCATAGCAGGCTTCTTGGCCTGAACGTTTTTGTTGGCGTTCAATCGTATTTTGCACTCTTCGCCCGCATTGACCACGATGCCGATGGCCTCCCTCGTGTTACGGAGTATCGATCCACGGTAGATTACATTGTTGACGGATAGCGGCATAACCTGACCGTCCACCTCGACTTTTCCGTCGTAGCTGTACAGGTCCATATTTGGGTCCTCGGAGATGATGGTAGCGCGCGTGGCTCTGATGCCCTCAAGAGTGCCGCATCGCTCCGCCAGTAATGGGGACGGTTGCTTGCTCTTCAAATTCGTTTCACCGTCCAGCGCCATGGTCTCGATATACGCAACGCAATTGGGCCCTGTTGCGTGAAGAAGAACCACGTCCGCCGGTACACTGTCGTCGCGCCGGAGACGAACAATATCGCCTACCTGCACCTGCTGCCACTCCATTGATACCCAGCATTCCGGCTCCGTCGTGGTCTCGTCTGCTGCCCCAGGCGTAGCTGCCATAGCTTTGTCCTTTGTATTTCCATGTTTCCCTCGTGCTCTCCTTTTCACGCGTGATGATCCCGTACCCAGCTGCTCGTTGCGGGACAGGACAAGCGTATCACTCCGGTTCTCGGCCTTGTCGAGCCCATACCTCCTGTAGTCATCCCAACCTTCTTTAGCCATGCTAAAGGCGATGAAGACACTCAAGGGGGCGACGGTAGTGAATCGCCCGACTGTACTGAGGCCTGGCACCATTTGCAGAGTTCCCATGATGAGGAAATAGAAGTTGCCTAGTTTACTGAATTGGAAAAACAGTTGCCTGGGCACAAAATCGTAGACGGTATACCGGCTAGAGCGGATGAAGTTGTCAACGTAGGGTTTAGAGCTCCTTTCATCGATGAGACTGCCGTGGCCAGCAGTCAAGACTGGATTTAGGGGCACATGCCGACCATCTTTGCTGGAGGGGAGCGGCTTTCGGCGAAGCAGGCCCTCGATGACGATATGTTGATACTTTTCTTCAAAATAATTCACTGTGCGGGCTTTCCAGGATTTCTGTTGTAGACTCCTGTTTCTTTTCTGCTTAAACCCTCTGAGCTGACGCTGCGACTCGCCATCAGTACTTGCAGGGATACTGAACCCTCTCGGCCTGTCGTAGTCTGTGCAGTCGATGCTTGACGAAGTAGGCTCCGGCTGATCAGCCATGGGATCTCGCGAAGGAATCGGCCGCAACTCGTGATGGCTGTATCGCACCCTGCCGCCGGATTCCGCCCATGAATGCCTTGCCGATGCCCTGGGCAAGGATCCCCTCCGCCAACGTGCATCCGTTGTGTCCATGCTCGATCTCGACGGGTTCGTATGACGCATGGTAGCAGAGCCCGTCAAAGAGAATCTCGGATTCGCCCTGTCTTCAATGTCTCGGTCCCGCCCTGCGACATCGTCGGCAGCCCGCCGATCACGAGCATAGCCCTGGTCATCACGACTATGCTCGAGGCCAGCGTGTGTGTCGAAGGGGTCGTTGCGGCCCGACGCCATGGGCGTGATGGTGGCCTCTCGTCAGGTTAAGTGTTGTACGTGTCTCAACATTGAGAAACAGAGTATAGAGCTCAAGCAAAAAGGAAACGCATGGTGTTGGCAGATTGAAGCAACGAGCAAGCCCCTGGGGTCCGCGACGATCGATCTGGGGTTCACGGGACGCAGCTGCGACAAGGATAGCTTCTCCAAATTGCTACTTGTAATGAGTCGAGAATGTCGTTATCGGATGTTGAACAGAGACAAAAAACGAATGACCAGGTGAGACGTTGGGTGGTAGCGCCACGAGGCAAAGTATAGCATCAAGGTTTAAGAAGAAACGCCAGACGTTGAAAGTTACGGTAGAGGCGCCCCAATAGCCCGCGTCCGTGGCACGGCATGCTGAAGATACCTACCCATAGCAGTTGCATGGTCCCCGAACGGACAATTACCGGTACTAAGGTAAGATACACTAACTTGAACAGGCCACGCTGTGCCGCAACCGCATAAGGGGGGAAAGGGTGGGGCGTGGCGCAGCATCCCCGGGCTATGTTTGTATGTGCATACATACATGTTAGGCGCGAATGGTGCGTGGGTGCTAAGGATACTATGCGCATTCTAGACGCCATACTGAGCCCGGGTTCACTTGGCCCTTTCCCCAGAATCCAATATCTGATCCGGTACTTGTAGGCACT